>JANHAO010028179.1:0-10668 GCA_026873985.1 Saraca asoca
ATTTTCATCTCAACTCTGATTTTGTATTCTTAACTTTTCTCTTTATTTTCTTTAAGGTTTCTAGTGTTAGAAATCTTGCTCTAGGTTTGCAAGAGCCCAACTAAGTCTTGTAATTATTTTAGGTTTGGAAGAGCCCAGTTTAATTCTTTTAAGTTAGCAAGATCCCTGTTTAATTCTTATGTATTTAGGTTTGTAAGAAGAGCCTATAAAATCTTGTAGGTTAGCAAGAAGCCTATAAAGTCTTATGTTGTAAAACTGGTAGTTCAGGAACCTGGTTAAATGCTAATGTGTTGATTAATTGAAGTGGTAATCTGGTTGAAGATTATCTAGTGGAGTAGACTTGAATTACGATTTCAATTTAAGTTGAACAACTTAAAAAATCTATGTCTCTTGATCCCTATTCTTTACTGCACAATTATTTTTCTAGTTTCTACATTTTGTGCAATTTTTTGCTCTTACATTTACTACAATCTCTTCTACTGTTCTAATCTGAATCTTGCAAATTCCATTTGAATTGATCAAGATTCTATTCAAGTTATGAAGCAACATCAAGAATCCAATTTTCTGTGTTTTTAAAAGGTGTATATAAATTTAAAGGAATAAGGGTAAGATCCAATTTTATATCTTTATTTGGGACCCTCAACAACCATGGCTAGATTGATGGAATTTCCTTTAAATTTGTACTTACATAATTCATAAATTATTCAAATAATATCAAAATAATTAAGAGCATTAAGACTGACATATATGGGTTCTACTGGGTACTATAGCTTGGATTGGATATTTGGTTAGATTTTGTGATGGGTAGATCCCTCCCCAATTTGCACAATATATATATATATATAGGTCCTTACTCTTGAAACTCTGATTAAGATGTACAACTCTCATCATTGTGTTATCAGTATAATCTCCAAACTACTATGGTTTTCGAGAGGAATGATCCTATCTCCATCTGTTCTTCACATTTACTATGGGTTCATTTAATTTAGGTAATCCTAATCACTTTCTATTTAATTTAATATGCATATTTTCATGTTGTCACATGGTTTTATTATTCTAATTAACTTTAAAATTTCATTCAATTGGTATTAAAGCTGGTAAAAGTTATATGATATGCTAATTAGATGTGGATCTTTTTACATGAATTATATAATTGACTGTTAAGTTAGGATTCATCAAATTATTATGCTATGATATGTTAATTTATATCATAACTTCCTTAGCTAGAAAGTTAAAATTTTTGTGATATCTACCTTGTATTTAATTGTACAAGTTAATTGTGAATTTGTACATTTTTCTGGCTTTATGAATGTTTTGATCTGCCTTTGATATCTAAATGTTTTTGGAGTGTTGGTTCAAAAAACATTGAATTTAGTATGTAATCAATGCATTGTACTAATCAATTGGGTTTATAGATAAAAAATGGTTTATATTTTATTAAATGGTCAAATTCTCATACTCAATGGGAACTTGATAGCTATAGTGCACATGCAAAGGCTATTGGAATGTAAATGATTCTCTACAATACAAGTAAAAGTTTATGCTCTGTAATTTTAATTTATTCTTGTCAAGAAAAATACCTTTATATTTGTTAGATGATGCTAGATTTGATAATAACATCTTGAAGATTACATACATCATCCTTACCAATTTGTGTATCTGTGTTTATCCAAACTCAATGTGATTACATTGTTAATTATGAAATTGATTTGTGCAATAACTCCAAAATGAATAGATATATAAAACACACAGATTAATTTCAAATTACAACTAGTTTTGAAATGGAAAATCTCATAAAATTAGAGTTTTGCAAACTGAAAATCAAAATAATGTACCAAAAATCAAAGTAACATTTATGCAATTTTTTCACGAATCAATGATTGGATTCAGTTAGAAAATGAATTTTCAGCAATTTGGTACAAGAAAACAAACACATTACAAGACTTGATCCCATGTTTATGAGTTCAAGGACAACAAATCCTAACGAAAATGCTAAGCAAATTTTGTTGCCTTAAAATGTTCATTAGACTTATTAAGTAATCTCCATCATGTTTTCTTTTTTAATCTTTGTAAATAAAAATTATCTGATTAATTTTGCACTAATATTTTGAATATTTAAGTGATGCTATTTTTGGCACCAATATTTTACCATATAATTCCTACGTTATTAGCTGCTGTATGTATTTTTGTAGCATTATTTGGTTGTTAAATTAATTTTTGGCCATTATTAAGTATTATTATAGGAATTATTTGTAACTCATATTATGTCATTAAATTTTTGTAATTATGTATCTGATTATGGTGGAATCAGTTATATAAAATTTTGTTAAAAATAAAATTATTTAATGTGGCATCTTTGAGAGTGTTGTATTAATAATATTACATACCCTTTCAGCATAACATTATTAATATAGCCTAAGATGAGTGTAAGATTAAGTATTACATTCTTAAAATATTAAACACCTTATTGGTATTAAGTTTTAGGAATGTAATATTTGATTTTTGTATTGTACTCTATGATCTTAAATACCCTTTCGGTATTAGATCCTATGGTATAATATTATGCACAATTGCATGGTTGATGAGGAAAATTATAAGCATGATTAAAGTAATTACGTGCACGAATGTGTTGATGAATTTTTCTCAACCTCCCTGCCTATGCAATTGACTTCTGTTAAGACATTGAATGAGACAAATTATGATAAATGAGCTGAGCAATGGAGATTATATCTGGTGGGCACCAACCTTGATTTGGTTCTGAGGGAGGAGGAACTTGTTGTAGATGTCAATTCTAGTGCTGATTTGAAAGCAAAGCATGAAAAGTGGACACACTCTAACCGTGTGTGCTTGATGATTATAAAATTCACCATAGACAAAACAATCAGATAGAGCATCCCTGAGTCTCAAAATGAAAAATCCTTCCTTGAGTTAGTGGTTGAAAAGTTTGTGAAATTCAATAGAGCTAAAAAGAGCCACTACATCTCATTGCTAGAAAAGGCAACATATGACGATGTTAGGGGAGTGCAAGAGCACATTTTGAAGCTAGTTCACTGTTACAAGAAGTTGAAAAGTATAAATGTTGATCTAGGTGATAGCTTCCTAATTTGACATGCATTGGAATCTCTACATGCCTAGTTTGATGTTCAAAAGACATCATATAATACTCAGAAAGGTGAGTGGACCATTAATGAGTTGATCTCTATTGTTATTCAGGCAAAAGGTTATATGAGAAAAAGAAATGGTTGATCTATCAATCTTGTCTCTCATGATTCAAGTTCAGAGTAAGATATGAAAAGACATTCGAGGAATAATAGAGGAAAAGTTCCTTTTGACAAAAAGAAAGGTTGTATGAAAGAAAATCATTACAAGCCCAAAAAAGCTTAATTCGAGGGAAACTATCAATTTTGCAAGAAGTATGGATATAAGAAGGCATATTGCCTCAAGTACAAGAAGTGGGTTAAGAAAAAAAAAGGTACTCTCTAACCTAATTGATGTGCCATCAGATACTTGGTGGTTGGATACTAGTGCCACTATTCATGTAACAAAATCTTTATGAGCACTGAGAAACCTGAAGAAGCCAAGTGAAGGAGAGTTAATAGTTTGGCTAGGAAATGAAGATATAGTACAAGTGGAGTATATTGGTGACATTTCCTTGTGTTTATATACTAGACATGTATTTGAACTCAAAAACATTGTTTATCTACCCTTTATGAGGAGAAACTTGATTTTAGTTGTTGCTTTGGATTTTACTAGATATTCTTATCATTTTGGTAAAGGTTTGATTTGATTTGATTTATAATTTATGTGTTATTGGTATTGGTATCTTATTTGATGGATTATACAAAATTGAGTTAAATCTTAGTTTTATTAACTCAGTCAACACTATAACTGGAAAGAAAAGAAATAGAATTGATGAAATCTCTTCAATATTATGGCCCAGGTATTTGGGTCATATTTCTAGAAATAGGATATAGAGCTTAATTAATGAAGGGATTCTGCATGACTTGAACTTTATATATTTTGATACTTGTGTAGATAGTGAAAGGGAAAACTCCCTGCCAAAGCTAAAAAGGGGAAGAGAAGCAAAAACTTGTTGATCCACACCACATCAGTGGACCTAATACTCTTACTGCCATGGGTGGTTACAAGTACTTTATCACCTTTATAGATGATTATTCCCAATTTGGATAGGTAGAACTACTTATTGAAAAATCTGAATCATTGGATGCCTTTGAGACTTTTAAGGTTGTAGTTGAGCTCAGACATGGAAAGAAAATTAAATGTGTTAACTTTGATAAAGATGGTGAGCATTATGCTAGATATAATGAGATTGGAGAAATTTTGGTCCTCTTGCCAAGTATCTACAAGAGTGTGTCTTTGAAACCAATTACACCATGCTTGGAAAGTTGGAACAGAATGACATAACAGAAAGAAGAAACACTTATGGATATGGTGAGATATATGCTCGTGTATTCTTCATTGATTATATTTTTATGGGGTTATGCCTTAAAGACTGCTACCTATATTTTGAATAAAGTACCAAGCAAATCAATGGCAAAGACCCTCTATGAATTACTAAATAGTAAAAAGCCCAGTTTAAGGAATTTTTATGTTTGGGGTTGTAAGGTTGAGGTAAAGCCAAATATTCCCTTGACAAAGAAACTTCATTCTAAAATCATTTTTGGATTTTTTTATTAGTTATTGTAGTGGCTTGAGCAATAGATTCTATTGTCTAACTCACTCTACTGGAGTCATCAAATCATATAGGGCTATCTACTTTGAGGATGAGTTAGGTAGTGGAAGTTAGGTACCTTGCATCACTGCCTTCAGAAAAAGGATGTTATAGTTCCACTAGTACCACAATCTCTTGAGTCATCTTCAACTGACCCATAAGTTGATCTTATGCAACTAATGGGAGAAAATGTTAAACCAAGTGAATTAATCGATGGGGTTCCTCTGAGAAAATCCCATAGAGTTTGCAGATCAGCAATTTTTGGTGACTATCTAATGTATCTACAATAGCATGAATTTGATGTAAATGATAAAACTAATCCCACTACCTTTTCATAGGCTATGTCCAACCCTAACTCATCAGAATGGATAAGTGCAATGGAAGATGAATTAGCCTTCATGCATAAGAACCAAGCATGGATCTAGTTGAGTTATCTACAGATTCTAAGTTGGTTGGATGCAAATGGGTGGTCAAGGTCAAGTTAAGAGGTATAAGGCCAAATTGGTAGCAAAAGGCTACACTCAGAAAGAAGACATTGACTACAAAGAGACTTTCTCACCCGTTTCAACAAAGAACTCATTCCGAGTTATTATCGCATTGTTAGCTCATTTTGACTTAGAGTTATATTAGATGGATGCCAAAACAACTTTCTTAAATAGTGACATGTTAAAAGCAATGTACATGAAACAATTAGATGGCCTCCAAGAGAAGGGCAAGGAACATCTTGTGTGCAAACTCAAGAAATCCATATATGGCCTAAAGCAAACATTTAAACAACGGTATCTCAAGTCTAATGAGATAGTGATTTCTCTTGGGTTTAAGGAGAATGATGCATACCAATGTATATATATGATGATAAGTGCACACAATTTTGTGATTCTGATTTTGTATGTTGATGATATTCTTCTGGTTAGCAATAATATGAACATATTGACTGAGACAAACAAATGTTATCCAAGCACTTTGAAATGAAAGATCTAGGGAATGCCTTATTTGTTTTAGGTATTAAGATCCATCATAACAAGTCTCTCGGTCTTCTTAGCTTGTCTCAAGGCTCATACATCGAGAAAGTGCTTAAAAGGTTCAACATGTCCATGTGCTTTCACGTTTCTTTACCTATTTAGAAAGGTGAGATTTTTCAAAGTCCCATTGTCCTTAAAATGATGAAGAAAGAGAAAAGATGGAAAATGTCCTATGTGTGTCAGTTGTAGGTAACCTAATGTATGCTTAGGTCTGTACATGCCTTCACATAGCTTATGTTGTTGGTGTACTAGCGCAATACCTAAGTGATCCTGGTTAATGGCATTGGACTACAAATAAAAGAGTAATGAGGTACCTGTAGAGTACAAAGGATTACATGCTAACCTATAGGAGATTGAAAAATCTCAGGGTTATAGCTTGCTCTGACTCAGATTTTGCAGGGTGTCCAAATGATCATAAATTGACATCTAGATACATTTTTATAATGACAAGAAGAGTTATGTCATAAAAAAAGTGTCAAGCAATCACTTACAACAGCCACCACAATGGAAGCAGAGTATGTTGCATGTTATAAAGCTTCTCATGAAGTTGTATATATGGCTAAGGAATTTTATTGTTTGTTTCAATATTGTTGAAAGCATTTCAAGGCCCTTAATCATTTACTTTAACAATGCGTTGTGAACTTCTCTTTGAACAACAAAAGTTATGCCTGTACCAAGCATTTTGATGTAAAGCACCAGTTTATGAGAAAGAAGATATGCGAGCATATTACTTACATTAAGTATATTTTCATGAATCGTATGCTCACAAATCTACTAATCAAAAGCTTAGTAGTTAGAATGTATCATGGTCATGTAATTAATATGGGTTTGGCTAAGTCTTTTGGTGTTTTGGGTTAGTAGATGTATTGTAATTGATATAATTACATTGGATATATTGTTTATCTCGAGATATGGTTATTGAAATATTCATAATGAAATATTCAAGTTTTGTCATATATTGTTCTTTGTACATATTATTTAATTATGACATGTTATTAGAGACATTTAGACCATGTCTCACTACGGTGTTAAGAATACTAATTCTTATTTGGCATCTTGGGTGGATGCTTGTACCACTGTATGGAAATTTACGTGTTGTCACATTTGTCATTACGTAAATCTTGTTATGCACATTTTATATTTTGGTCATGGAAATGAAAGCATATAGTGTGTGTGATGTTAATATACCCTTTTGGATATAATATTCTACACTTAGATGCTTATGATTTCAATAGACCTATGGGCATGATAGTACCATAATTATTTTGACATTACTTAAGGTGGTCACAACTTATGAATTACGTAGTACAAGTAGGAGATTGATGAAATTTCCTTTAAATTTGTACTTACGTAGTTTATAAATTATTAAAATAAGGTTAAAATAATTAAGAGTATTAAAAGTGACATATATGGACTCTACTGAATATTATAATCTGGATTGGACACTAGGTTGGATTTCTATGATGGGTAAGATCCTACTCAATTTGTCCTATATATAGATGGGTTCCTACTTCTAAAATTCTGATTAAGATACATAACTACCATCATTTTGCTATTAGTGCGCTCTCCCAACTATTAAGGTTTTCAGGAGGAGTGATCTCATCTCCATCTGTTCTTCACACTAGTTATAGATTCTTTTAATTCAAGTAATTCTAATTTATTTCTATTTAATTTAATTTGTATCTTTTTATGCTATTACATAATTTTATTGGTCCAATTAATTTTAAACTTTTATAAGAGTTTTTGTGAGTTTGGAATGAACTAAGAGCAAGCAGGCCATGTCTTCTTCTCAACTTTATTTTTGCTACCTGATAATTCTTTCCCTTCGAATATCTTGTATATGAAGTCAATATTGGAGGCCAGTCTTTGCGAGTGGTACTCTTTATGCCATTAAGAGGTTTTATGAAATGCCAGTTGGTGGATAGTACCATCCTACATGTATTTGGTTATGGAATTAAGACCATTATGATGCACGGAAAAAACCAATTTAAATGGGGAAATAATAATTTATAAATTTCAATAAATCCATTATTAAAAGAAGGGTAAAACTTCAACAGCACTTGCTACTGATAGCACACGATCAGGATCCTTCATTTTAGTGGGATCACGTTGGTCTTTATTTTGGTGGGTCCCACCTTGGCCCACAAAAATGGAGGACCCTAATTATGTTATGATGTTATCGAAATATGCATCTTAAAAAAAAAAACAAAAAAAGGAAAGGGAAAACATTTCAATGCGTAAACCAATGAAATTCAGCACAATGGATTAGGCGTAATGGTAATCTCATATTACAACGTGTCCACCCCAAATACAGACGAAAAATAATATTTAAACCTATAATTATTATCATTAATATTTGCGTGTATTATAAGAAATAAGAGTAATATATGTACAAATAACACCATTCACAAAATGTTAATACTTGTTATTTTTGTTATATCTCAACTAACAATTCAAAATAAAGATTTCAGTAAAGAAGTACCTTTCGTTCCCCTAAATTTTCTATTAGTTTTTTTCAACTTTCTTCAACTCTAAAAGATTTGCGTCAAATTAGCAAAAACGAAAAAAAAATGGACTTTACACATATATGAACTATTAATATGCCAAAAAAATATATAATGATTGAATATTTTTAATATTTTAATATAATATACAAGAAAATCTACTTTCTCAATGGTCATGATCATCAAGAGGAGCTACAACAAATGATGTCACAAAACCTATTATTAACAGATAATAACCATTAATAATAATACTAAATATTTAATAATAGTCATAATTCTAAAAATATATTTATAAGTACTAACTTATCTAATATCTTTTTTTTTTAACTAATAGTGACTATAAAAAATAATCTAATACTAGGAAAATTGATTCATTAGTGACAGTTAAAATTAGTTGAAATTAATATTAGATTATTTTTTATGATAATTATAAATCACAAAAAAGGGATAGATAAATTGGAATTTGAAAATATATTTTTTACAATTATTACTATTGATGCTTCTCAACGGTTATGATGTTGATACTAGTAGATATATTTTTTAGTGATATTTTTATTATTTTTAAATATTTTGCAATAGGTAACAAAAAAAAAAAAATCACCATGATACAGCCATGGCTAGATAGATGCTAAGAGTTTTTCTGAGTTTGAAATTCAGCATGCAATTAAAAGTCTTGTGTTCTGTAGAACAAGCTATATATTTCTACTATTCAACTTGAGTTGGTGCTTGAAGAGGAACACAGCCATGGCTGGATACCGATCTCAGAGTTTGAAGCTCAGAAGCTTATTACACAGATGAATATCTCATATATTTGTAATGCAAAGTCTTGGTCTTTTGTACCGAGCCAGTCATCTCTGCACTTCTTAGCTCAGCTTGGCTTTTCCTTAATTGTATGGGTCCAAGATAACAGACGATGCTCGGCATTAATATAGATATAAATGGTGATCAAGACTAGCTTTCATCTACTTAATTCACAACTGTTTTATATATAATAAAATTATTTGAGACTTTTTCAACGTTTTAAATGTTTGACGTCAACGGTTACTTAATATGATTTCTTAATTTTTTTTTTTTGGCCTTACAATATTTTTGACACACTCATTAAGTTAGCTTATAACTTATTGACTTAGTTAATGACCTCTATTTTACATTTTAAAAATATTTGATATACTTATTTTTGGACAAAGTAAGTTCTATTTTGATAAGCTATTTTAAGTAACTTATAAGTAATGAATTTTCAATTTTTTTTTTCAAATTTACCCTTCTTTTAATTAATTGATAGATTATATTCTCCATCTTCGTAACACTGTATCTATCAATATTTTTTTTAATATATACCATTTCCATTGGTTGATCTTTCTCATCAAAGCCAAAGGGGATTAAAAGAAAGGCATTTATAGTTTATGCCCATTAATTTAATATAAATAAATAAATAAATAAATAAATTTGTGATACTATAAAATATAATTAGTTAAATTTTAGATAATTATATGCATATTTTAAATATCTTAATTGCATCAATATAATTTGATCTCAAAATAAATATAAATCAATTTCTTCATATATCTATTTATAATAATACTTCCTTTTATATCATTTTACATTTACAAGTTACTTTATTAATTAATTTTATCAAACATTTTTAATATAATTAGCTATTAACTAATAACTTTAGTTCTTATGAATTATTTGTGCCAAATAAGCTCTCAATGATCAAATATTTAATTTTGCATAGACATACGTTATGTCATTGCTTCTAAAGAACTTTTCGAATGAATGCATTAAATACAAAGTATAGGATGTTATCTAGATCCTTACATCCACTTGAGCCATATCTTTCATCTTCCGTAAATCTCGTTATACTTATGTAAGGTAACCTCACATTAGCTCCATTAAATTATAGTAATCAAAGTTCGCTATTAAAATAAGCTTCCAGAAAATTTAAGGATAAAGAAAGTTGAGGTTATGATTCTTGAATTTCATGGAGAACACCAAGATTGTTTGCTAATGTAATAGCCATGATTGTGATGCATAAAACTGGATAATTTATTAAAACTATCAGAATTTACACACGTCTCTTAAAAGAAACAACAAATGTAATATTGCTAAATAAAAAATTAATGTGTGTGCAGGAGTGCAGCAGAAGCAGAACCATCTGAGGATGAGGTAAACTGGGACGAGCTAGTATAGCCACTATTTTTTGAAGACTGAGTTCCACGGTTCTCAATCTCAAATGCATTAGCACCAGTGGACAACGAAAATGATGACAACGATGCAGCACTTGGAGGAGGAAGATAGGTTGGCACAGGCATCTTCTGTGGGAGGACCGGCATCGGAGCTTCAAAGTTGAGCACATGAATTGCTTGCCTTATTGAAGGCCTCAGCATGTAGTCCGGATAAGCACACCAGA
>JANHAO010028180.1:0-10671 GCA_026873985.1 Saraca asoca
ACTTCATCTTTAACATGCAATGCACAATGAAAGTAATATAAGATGAATAATCAATCTTTATTATCAAATCAATACAGAATGTACAATCATAGATACAATGGAGCTCAATCACATTGGCCCTAGGGCACCTATCAGACTAACTGTTAGGGTATCACTCTTTTTCCCTTTCTCCACTGCATCTAAACACAAACCAAACCAGGAAAAGGGCAAGCCAAACGACATGTCGTTTGGCCAATAGCCCGAAGCCAAAACGACGTGTCATTTTGCTTCACTGGCCAGCAATTAGAAGCCAAAATCACATGTCGTTTTGCTTCAATGAAAAATCATTTTTCAGTCCTTGTAATTACTACAAATTACTGTTTGGTCAATAGATATCTAATATATCCAAATTATGATCATAACTCATTTTTCGTTCTGTGTGTGACCCGGTAAGCCCTAGATATGTTGACAAAAGTCTAAAATATCCTTCAAACCATTTGAAGGCATATAAAATTAATCTAATTAATTTTAATTAGTTTCTTCAAATTAATCACTTATAGATTTTAAGCTATAAGCGGAGTCTAGCAAGTTATTATAGCTACCCAAATTTTGGCGGGAGTCATCAATGGTGACAAACCTGTCTGTACATGATCTCAATGCATGATTGAATCTTTTCATTACTCATATCTAGATTAGTCAAAGGTATGGATAAACGTCAACCTTTATAATTAATCATGGTTTTTCATCTCTGTGAATTATTTGACTCAAATGAATCCAAGCACTCAAATCCAATTTGAGTCTCGATTCAACCTTGCACAAGAATTTAATTAGCCAAAGTAATTCGTTGAGCAGCCTTGGATATCACTTTGAAGAGTGGTAATGAATCCTCTCTTGATTATGTAATATTTAATTGTATTTTCAGAAATACCCAACTCAAGTATGTATCATTTCTCATTAATAGAGTTATTTTTGACTTGGTCAAAGTATAACCTTACATGCAAAAGATATCCCTCAATTTCAAGTCAAAGGATTAGTCATGTGATATATTAATTATTGACGTAGCTCCACATAGTATCTTCAATTGGGTCTGACAAGATCACAATTGTCAGTTATATTTCTCTAAACTAATTGAGTCGTGTCTACATGTGTATTCAGATGTAACTTTCTTACATCTCAGCTTGTGAGGTCAGCTATTCATGAAATGAGAAATTACCACATCATCTAGTCTCCATGGATCTAATAATGCCCAGTTATTAGATTTTGACTAGTATCATTTTGGTGCAGAAGTTATAAATCATTAATAATCAACCTCACAATCCTATAACCCTTTATATTATAGGATTGATTAAGTGAACTTCTCACCATGGACATCATCTTAATATGCAATAAATAAGAGATGCAATGTAAGATGAATAAACAACCTTTACATATTATCAAATCAATACAGAGAGTACAATCATAGATACAATAAAGCTCAATCCCAATTGGCTCTAGGGCACCTATCTTAGACTTACAATAGCATCTCCTAGTAGAAAGGCAGTGAGAGAGGTTATTCCATTTGACAACACAAAAGTGGTGATTAGAGTTTTGTCATTCTCATGTATGGATATCATAGATACGTAAATTTGTCAATCTGTGTTAGTGATTTATGCATCAAATCACAACATCATAAGGTATGATCTTAACCAACTGATTTATATTTTGCACATGAATCCTGGGTGGGTTTCAAAAATTTTAATTTTTCGCTGTGCTTGTTGCATCGAAATCCAACAATCTCTGCCCGGACCTTAGTAACCTCCTCCTTCCTGAAGGTAACCTCCTTCAGAGCGTCCTCAGCTCGTTGCCCCTCTTCCCTACCTCGTTGCTCCGCTAACCCAACTCATTCTTCCACAATATTGGCTCGCTGCACTGCCCCATCAACACGCTTCTAAGCCATGTCTAAGTCGATCCTTACTTTAGTCAGATGGTTAATTGTAATGCCAAGGTTCACTACAATAGCCTTGCAATCTACCACTTCATGAGATAGGGCAGCCTTAGCATCCTTGACCTTTTCCCTCAGCTCCAGCATCTCAACAGTGACAACAGCCAACTCATCCACAAGCTTCGGCTTTTCCTTTTCCTAGGCTTGAAGCTTCTCGTCCAGCTTCATCATTATCAACGAGTTTTGAAAAGCCACATAACCAAATTAGATTATGAAGAAAGTAAGAGAACTGGGATGAAAGAATTCTACTTACCACTAGGTTGTGATGAGATGCGTAGGATACAAACCCTCTAGCAGTGGCGTCCTCTAATTCCAACATCTGGATCCTGTTGTGAGGCCCTAGGATCACATCGATGTTGTTTATGAAGACATTGAGGTACTCCTCAATCTTAAAGCTGGGCCCAATAGGTTGCTTTACAACTTTCACCTCTGGAGTCATCCGCTTACGGCTATCAGCCTTCTTCTTCTTTCCCTTGTCCATTTTTCACTTCTTAGCAAGAAGCTTAGAGGAGCTGATGACATCAACTACAGCCTCCACTTTGGGTTGAGAGATTGGAGCTGGCTCTTGTGAGGGAGCTAATGCTAAAGCTAAAGGTTGACTTCTAGCAACAAGAGCAATATCGGCATTGGAGCCAACTAGGTCCCCCCTCATCAGAGTCAGATGGTGGCACCCTAAGGAGAAGCTTCATGATGTCTTTGTAATCACTAAAGTTTGCTGGACCTACCTCCTAGACCCGACGAATTCTTGTTTCCCCTAGTAACCTTGGTACCTATGGCTAGTACAAGCTTGTGGGAGCAAAGGAGGCTTTCATCAAAGTTATTCTGAAGATCTTCTAAGGCAACGAACTAGTTTAGGACTCTTAGCTCCTCGATTCTTAGAGTTGGATTCTTGCCGATCCCAATTGCAAAACAAGACAATGTTAGAATCAATAAAGCAAATGTGAACAAGTCTTTAAACCCACAAAACTTTAACTTGCTCATCGGGGATAAGAACAAAGCCAAAGTTTTGAAGATTGTGAAGGGATGGACAAGAGATATAAAACCAACGGGTCTTATACTACCCCACATTGGATTTCCCTTTGGCGTCCCCTAACGATAGAGTCCTCTTGTGCTCTGTTGGCTAAGCTGAGAGATAATAAAGCCAATCTGATGTGTTGGTGCACCTAATGTTATACAGGTAGCATAGGACCTTAGCCAATGGCGGTGGGAGGCCATTCCTCAAATATATTAGCACCAAAGAAGTAAGTTGGGTGTAGGAATTGGGGGTAAGTTGAGATGGGCTGAGTTTGATTTTATTCAGGAAATTAATGATAAATGGGTGTATAAGAAACTTAAGCCCCACAGCAAGGTGCAGGAAGCTAATAGCGATAAACCCCTGAGGTGGATAAGGAGCATAGTTATCTAGAGTAGGCATCATGAGATGGCATCCACGGAGGATTTGAAATGTCCAAACTATGACTTGAAGATCACAAAGGTGAACAGATGAAACGTATAAACTGAAAACCTGACGATCAGAAGGTTACTGACTCATAGTGGCCTCTTGGTCCCCAACAGGGTCCAAACGAGCAGTAGAGTCCCCAGTGACCTCACTGCTCCTCAAGGTCACTTCATTGGGATGTTGCACCTATCACGCCAAAGAGTCGGGCTCATCATTGCCCACTAATTGATGGCATCAATGTTCATGACTTGTGCCTATCTATACAAAAGAAAAAGAGGAACAGTCAGGTCGCTGCAAGCATACCCTACCCAATGGCTAAGGCTAATGATTTCTTATGCGACAGGTCACGCACACCTTGGGTCACCACACCTAAGATCCAGACTCTAAAAGATAGAGGGGACTCAACGGTGGAATCACAAATCTAGAAAACAAACATAAGACTCGAAATAGTAATCGAAAACCTTAGAGTCTAATGGTGGATTGCCCAAATAAGCTAAACTAGGCGAAAGGAAAATGTATAGGTGAGTAGTTTCAGCCAGCATTTGGATGTTTCAACCACAAGCAAATGAGTCTCATTCAAGCAATACAACAAGAAAATCTAAAAGCCACCAGTTAAAAAGAGATAAACTCACCATGACTAGCTGAAGCAGAAGGTACTAAAATACATGTGAAAGCATTTCCCGATAAGCAGGGCCCAAATAGCAATTGGAGAACCAAAACGATGCCAATGACAGCAGACAACAGTGATCGGTTGTAGGGAATGACAGAAGAAATAGACAACAAGAGCTTGGGAGTTCTGAGTTTTGAATGACAAGTGAAAGGGACAGAAGAGTCCCTTTAGTTTATATGGCACATAATGCCACCGTTAGATCTGAGAACCCATCAACTACCTATGATCTGATGGTTCGGTGTGTGCCAACAGAAAGCTGACAATAGCATGGTGTGCATGATTATCGGAGGTAGGAGTAATCATGACAAGCCAGTGGTGGAAATCGAAAAGTTGTAAACAAAGTAAGCAAAAGCCTGCCAGACGACCTACACAATTACAGATCACCAGCGATGGACCAGAACTCCCAGCTCGCTTCACATTTAAGAAGTGCACCAAACACCAAACTCTTGCACAGACATCAAAATCCAGCATCCAAGAAGTGCTAGTCAAATACCAAACTCTTGCATGGGTTGCGTCTGAGAAATGTCTTCGACACCAAACTCTTGCATAGATAACCACCAAATCCCACGTCCAAGAAGTGCTAATCATGCACCAAACTCTTGTGCAAGCTGCATTGAAGAAGTACTTTACGTACCAAACTCTTATGCAGACAAAGGCACATCTATGCAACCTGTATGGGAGTCCATTCCCATACTAGCGAAAGTGCTCAAGCACTCTAGTGCTCAACTTCACTCCAACCAAGATGAGCTAATGTGACCGATTGGTCATCCAACATGGCACATATCCTTTAAGTCATTATTTATTGACTGAAGTCCATTCATATAAATTCAATTAATGTTATCCAAGGTTGATTGACCTAATGAACACTTATTTTATCTAACAATTACCGAGTTATGGTTTGCAAGGACTTATCTATGTTGCAGGCTACAACCTACCAAGTCACTAATGTTGCATGCTCAGGAAAGACAAGAAATAAAATACAAAGCTTCATTACAAAACCTCTTTCAACAAGGTGAATTTTCATGAAGAGCTAAGGGAGCCAATCAAACAAAGCCTACAGTAGACTGAGAAAAAGCTGAATCTCAGCAAACTGTAGGATCCACAAAAGAGCCAAGTTGCTCCAACCCTTCCTCAACTTTCACTTGAGCTGGCACATTATCTAACTTGAGCAGCCCTGAGGTGCATGAAGCAGGAGAAATAGCATTTAGGGCAAGTAGAGCCAATGCATAAGTTTTCCCAAGCCCTCCTAAGCAAAAAAAGGTATCCTTCAGCTTCATCAAGTTGCTGGAGGACCTAGAGGTATCTAGCACCACCGTGTAAGGAGATAAAATAGCACAGTTGGAAAACTTAGACTACGATAAGCCACAAGGTTCACGAGCAAGCCTAACAGTTTCGACTCTTTTTTTCTATTTTCCTCCGAAGTTGAAAGCTTCGTTCTCAGCCTTACAACCCCTAGGCACTTGAAAAAACCAAACTGTTAGCTTGCCAAAGGATAAAAAAGCAAAAAAGTGGGAGGTAAACTTGTTAACACCATAAAGAGGTCATGAAGAAATTCCCAGAGTCCTCAAAAAGGAACACCTTGTAGGAACCATATGCAGCAGGCCATACATGCCTTACAATCTTATGCAAAAAACCATACACACCCCATAACACTTCGCCAAAGGCTAGAACTCTAGAAATATGGGGGCTCACTCAATGTAACCATCTAGTCATTCTTTAAAGCAAGGAAAGAGGCTTCTTATGCCTTATATAGACTAATTTGACCTCACAAAAGAATCCAGAGAGGATCCAACTGTATTAGATCGAACGATCCAAGAGAAAGCAAAACTGTCGTGCCAACAGCTATGGAACATGAACAATGAGAAGTATGACCTAGTGTAGATGAAGTGAAAGATCAAAGCCTGAAATGACAACATAATAGGCTGTGAACGAAGACTTTGACTATATGGCAGACTGTAGTTAAAGCACTTGACACTGCAAACTGTGAGTGAAGGTTTCGCCAACAAATTACAACTCCCAGTCTGTAAGGCAAACTGAGAGTTAGGGGCTGATGTTATAAGTATTTTTCAGATAGTGTAAAATAGGCCAACCGAAGCCCAATAAGAGGTTGGGTCTAGCCAGAAAGCCCAAATCACCCAATGTTGGAGGTCGCTCAATAGAGGTTACACAATGGAAATGCCAGCTCACTAGCTGTGAGTGCAGGACACGAAACGAAACTAAGATAAATCCCAGCTCTTCGATGGACAAACTTCATCTTGCTAAGTGAAACATGTTGCCCCAGTCGCCTTTCAGGAAACCTATTTGGACCAGCTCGCTAGACCTATCAACACAGCCAATGGGTCACCTAACGCGAGCTCAAATTGCCCAGTGAGTTGTCTCAAGGATTATGTACAAAATGCTGAGGTTTAGTTAGCACCCAAAGGCACGTTCTCGCAATCAACAAGTTAGTCCCTAAAATCGATACATCAGTCTCCAAAATCTGACAGTGAAATGTCATGCATTTATTACCTGTCAAGCATTTATTGCCCATAACAACGTAAATAATCATTTTACTATTTATTAAATTATATTTGTAACCCTCCCAATTTTTATAAATAGGAGAGGGATATATCATTATAAAAAGGGAGAGTAATTGCATGCAGACACTCTATCGAATAGTAAGAGACCACTGATATTGTAACTTTACTGCATTGCACAGAAAAATCACTATACAAAGCTAATACAACCCACCATAGATGTAGGGGCCAAACTGGCTTTAGCTGAATCACAATAAAAGCTTTTGTGTCCATTGTTCTTCTTCTTTCTTATTCTTTTTCCTGTTACAGTTGGTATCATCAACTTGCAGTCTGAGGTGTTGAAGAATTGTTCGGGTTCACTAAAATTTGGGTTCATTAAACCAAATTTTACCTTCAACATATGCTTAGCATGAAAAAGGCTTCAGCAAGATCCTTTATATCATAATATGTCAATAACATCTACTTTGTCTCAATTAGAAAGCTTATATCATTACTTGCAAGAAAAACATTATCAACATACAATATTAGAATAAAAAACTGCCCACATCTATCTAAAATAATTGCACTGATCTACATCATTTTCCTTGAATTTAAGAGAAGTAACAATCTCATCAAAATTGAGATATCATTGTCTAGATGCTTGCTTCAAATCATATATGGATCTTTTCAATTTATATACCAAATGTTCTTTACCCTTCTCTTAGCAACCATCTGGTTGGTTTATGTAAATAGTTTTTAACTAATCACCATTTAAGAAAGGTCTTAACATTCATCTGATGTAGCTTTAGATTAAAATGTGCCACCGGCACCATAAAAACTTGGAACGAGTATTTATTTGAAATAGGTGAGAAATGTTCTCTGTAATCAATGCCTTCTTTCTTTTGTTACCAATTTGGCCTTGTACCTCCCAATCTCCCTTTGAGCATCCTGTTTGGCCATAAAGACCTATATCCATCCAATAGGCTTGCAACCAACATATAATTTCCACTAGGTCCCACACATCGTTCTAGCACATTAAAATCAATTTATCCTTCTTACCTTTCATCCATTCTAAAAATTAGGACTTGAAATGGCTCCCTGAAAATTAGAGGGATCATCGTCATCATTGACATCAAACTCATGCTCCTATTGGGACACCAAATAATCACTTGTGATTGTTAGTCTACAGTCTTTTAAGATTTCTTCAAATGTACCTCTTCATTTACAAGACTTTGTTCCTTTTCTTCTACCAACCAAGCACTTAGCCCTCTAGCTACCACCATTGATTCTACCATTTGTTGTATCGGATCATTTCCTAGATCAACTCGATATATGTCAATCAGTGAAGATGTTAATGGAATAACGACTTATTTATCTCTAAGAGAGACATCAAGTGGTTCTTCACTCAGACTATCCAACTAATCCTCAAAATAAATGGTATGATTTTACTCAACCACCCTGATAGTGTGTGTCAAATAGTAAAATCCGCTACCTCTGTAGCAGCTATAATATCCAATAAAGTAACTACTGATAGTCTTTAGATTAAGCGTCTTTATAAAAGGATTGTACAACTGCACCTTAACCTTACAAGTCCAAACATAAAAATTTCTAAGACTAAACTTTTCCCATAGATAAACTCATACAAGGTTTTAGTTATAGATTTACTAGAGACTTGATTGAGAACATATGATGTGGTCTTTAAAGCATCGCCCTATAAAAAGTTTGGTAAAATCAAATTTACCAATATATATCTCACTGTATCCATGAGCGTATGGTTCCTCCTTTTTGAAATTCCATTTTGTTTGATCATTCCATGCATAGTGTAGCTAACCTTAATTCCGCAGTCTTAAAGATATCCCACAAAAGCACTAAGATTTCTACCAATTTCATTATATCTATCATAGTACTCACCACATCTATCAGAATTCACACACTTGATCTTCTTTCTTAGTTTGAGTTCAATCATAGTCTTGAACATTTTAAAGGCATTCAAGGACTTTTTAGAAAGGAGTTCCACCCAGCCAAATCTCGAATAATCATTGATAAAGGTGATGAAGTACTTGTATCACCCATAATGCTTGGTATAATCGGTTCATTAATATCGGTGTGAATCAACTCCAAAACATCTTCCTTTCTAGTTCTCTTTTCTTTTTTAGCTCTAGTGGAGAGTTTTTCCTTGCTGTCATCAACATGTGCCAAAATTAGAGAAATCTAGGTCATGAAGAATTTCTCTTTTTATTAATCTCTCTATCTTTTCTTTGGAGATATGGCCCAGACACTTATATCACATCAACGAAGATTTCTCATCAATTCTATTCCTTTTGTTTTCAACCACATTATTATTTGAATTTGCACAAGTGGGTCTAAATCAATCGTATATAAGCCATCACTCAAATAATCAGAACCAAACAAAGCAGAATCATAAAAAAAAAAACTAACTTTTCAATTGCTAAAATGGCACTGTACCAAACTAGTCTAAAGCAATAATTGAAATTAAATTTCTTCTCACGGAAAGTACATAAATGATATCTCTTAATTCTAAAACATGACTAGAAGATAATCTAAAGGCTACTACTCCTCCACTTGCACTTTGTCTCCCTTTCCTAATCTCACGATCAACTATCTTTCATTTGGCTTCTTCTTATTTTTTAGCATTTGTAAAGAATCGATAACATGAATTGTTGCACTAGTGTCTAACCACTAAATGTTTGATGGAACATTTATGATATTAGACTCAAAATACACTAGAGCTAGAGTAATACTTTGTTTCTTCTTCTCAATCCACTTTTTAAGCTTAAAACATTCTACCTTTTTGTGCCTATACTTCCTAGGGTACCTATAGTTCCCTTTGAACAGAGGCTTCTTGGGTTTATAATATTGTGTATTCATGTCAACCTTCTTTTTCTCAAAACTAGGTTTCACTTTGTTATCATTTGGATGTGACTTATTTTGATGCTCAACACTTGATCCATATGTAATAAGGTGAGCATTGTGAACCTTCCCTTTCTTCATGTCATCTTCCACTTAACTAACAATTAAAATCATCTCTTTAATAGTTTATTCGCTTTTTTAGGTGTGATATGATGTCTTGAGAACATCATACTGAGCAGGAAGACACTTCAAAGCATGTAAAATCAAATAACCATCTCCTAAGTCTACTTTCATTGCCTTCATCCAATTGTAGTAACACATCAACTTTATGATGTACTCATGAATTCCACTAACATCATCATATGTAGTTTTATCCAATAATGAGAAGTAACATCCTTCCTCTACCTTATTGAACCTCGTTAACTTCTCAAGCACAAAGTCTATAAAGGCTTGGCATTTGAAGAGTCAGCAATGCTTTGTCTGATGGTGTTACACATAGTGTACTTCATAACCATTAAGTACGCTCTATTAAAGTGTGTCCACTTGTCATGAAGAGTCTTTTGCATAATAATAGAATTATCATCAATCACTGGATCTTCCTCTTTTGACGTCAAATCCAAACTGGTGATTATTGGATATAATTTTAACAATTCAACGCAACCGTTACAATTAGTCCCTTTCACTATTTTCATAGAAGTTAATTGCATAGAAAATAAAGATTGAGGAAATTTCAATTTATGAAATTCATTATAAATTTTCAAAATGCATGTTTAACATAGTCATATTATAATATTTCCTTAATAACTATACAATTCTTAAATAATATCATACTACAAAATCTAACACTAATAAGATATTTAAGATTCTATAACATAATATAAGAATCAAATATCATATTCATAAAATTCAACATCAATAAGGTATGTAGAATTTTAAAAACACAATATTCAACCCTAACTCTTATACATACTTAAGCATTGAAAGGTTTATAACGGACGTCCGTTTTAGAACTCCTACTGCATTAAAAAGTTTAAACTTATTTTGTTTGGAAAGAAACTTATCATAAACTAATGTCCTAAATTGCATCAAAGCCTCGGGATTGGGAATTAAAAGCCAATAAGGTGGTTGTGTATATGTGTCTAAATGAGGGAAGAAGGGTCCAAGAAAGGGCACCAGGCCCCAGTTGTCGCTTTTGATGCCATAAGATAACAACACCTTCGGTATTAAAAGATCTTCA
>JANHAO010028181.1:0-10668 GCA_026873985.1 Saraca asoca
TCACTTGGCTGAAACCAAATGCTATGTGCTTAACTAGTAAATGATTCATTAATCATCCTAAGGCTTCTTGTATGATTTAAGGCCAGGAATATGACCAATAACTGAATGAACACATAGTGGCCAATGATGGATTAATATCAAGTTCAATGACTCCTTTGGATTGGTTATCTCTTGCAATTTTGTAACAGTTTCTGCCCATTTGTTTTCCTGTCATTTAAATTGTTGCAAACCAACCCCCCTTATTCATCTCTTAATTTGATTGTTAATATTAGAAGATCCAAGGGCTTGACCCGAGCTGCCTTATACTACAAGAAGAATAGGGTAATTTGATTTATAAATTTAGTAATTTGACTGGTCTTGACAACCTGTCAGTAGGTAATGGGCAGTTCAAAGATGATGTTGAATCCAGATTAAGGCCTATAAATGTTGATCTAGCAAAAGTAAAAGTATGAAGCAACAAAAAAATTAGTAGTGACATACTTAAACATTAAAGAAGAAATTAGGTAAACAATGTAAAAATTTATTATATATGACCATCTTCCAATGAATTTCAACTTCCATGGCTACATAATTTGCTTATTATGGCTACTGAGGTGGGATGATGAATACTCCTTATGAAATTTCAAAGTGTATTTGAAATCTAAATTTCATTGTATAAAAGAATAGATAAATAGATTAAAAGAAACATGGAAGGAAAAAATGTGTGATAATAATGCATGACGATTTGATAAATAGTACAAATCATATGTACATTATGTATTTCCTTGTGTATTGTAGTATGGGAATTATTTTCTTGAAAGTGATTGATGCTTTTAAAGTTGTTAGCAAATATATTGATTATTATTTCAAGTTACTAGACAAAATTATGGTAGAGGAATATGCAATCTAAGTGGTAATTGATAATCAGAAAGCATTACAAGCAATGGTTTGACACTGAGTTGAAGGTTTATGCCAAAGGAAGGGAACATATGATCATAGCTGAAAGACTTAACTAAATTTTAGGCATTCCAAATAAAGGAAAGTCGGTGGCTCCTAAAAAAAGTGACCTTGGGATTCTTAGGTACAATGATAGACAATGGACTCTATTGAATTTGGGAGGAAAGAGTAAGACAACTATCAAGGGTGATCTACTTAACAAGGATAGAAAGTTAACCTAAGACATTTAATCATTCAACATATTGTACAACAACTTAACAAGGGTAAAGCTCTTTTGTCATATGGGATGGTTATTACTCAAATTTATAAGGTTCTTGGTATTGATGTCTCATTAAAAGGAAAAAGATTAATAGATGGAAATGTGATAGTATCACCTGAACTCATACCTTATCCTATCAAGAGGAAGCTTAAAGACTCTTTTGCTAGAAAAAAGCAAGAAACCAAGGTTGAAATTGAAGAAGAAGCAACTTCTAACACTAAATAAATCCCCACTAACTCATTAACTTCTTCTAAGGAAAAAGAAATCCCACTAGTAAAAAGAAGCAAGGGCACCTCCATTTCTAAGCAACCAATTCCCAAGAAATCCAGACACGTAGAACCCATTATTGACTTGAAAGGAAAGAAGATTGCTTAACCATTTTAGAAAAAGCAATAAGAAGTAAGACCAAAACAATATGCAAAAAAGCTAAGAAAGGCTTGGATTAAGGAATCTTCTACTCCTAGAAGATCATATAGATTGAGTGTTTCTATTGGACCAAAAGTTACTACTCCACCAAAGAAAAAGCAATCAGAAGAAAAATCTATCTTCATTAAAGGCTTTGAGAATGAAAAAGAAGGAGCTCTATTTGTTCAATCATTTCACATGGTTGGTGTAATTTAGAAAGAGCAAGCACATGTTATAAGGAAGCTAGCACCTAAAACCCCTAATGATTAATTCTTCTTAAACTTTTCTTCACAAATAAGAGAAGTCATTGCAAGCTTTAATGATGGAGAGCTAGACATTGATAACCTTGGACATAATGAGGCCAACTCTGATCATACCACTTAGCAAGCCTCTTTTGATGCACTTACCCTGGTTATTCACAAATAACCTAACTTGAATGTAACCTTTGATGTACCTACTGGTCCTACCAAGAAAGAGCCATTTTAAACCATAGTGGAAGAACCTACTGTGTACTTAGAACTTTCACCTATTTCCTTCACCACAACTCCAATTTCATGTAACTTCCATGAAGAAATCAACCGGGGCAACATCCTCTCAAGTTTATCATATTCCTCACATTCCACTAAGCTCTTCTACAATGGTGAGAATGTTTGATCTCGTTTATAGTATAGATTCCACAACCTACACAATTTCCAATTTACCTAATGTTCCCATTAACCCTATTGGACCCATTAGAGTAATCCCTATCAATACTGTGCCTACTACCAATATTGACCTAGGCTCCTTAAATAAGCAAGCTGAGCAATAGACAACTGAAAATGGTAGTGTTATTATGGTTGAAGCAAGGTTGAGGTTTTGGAACTTTAGGTTAGATTAGTGTAAGATGATCAGATGAGGTGGAAAAAGCAAGTCTAGAAAGAATTGGCAAGGATGAACTAAAAGATTCAAGGGTTGCCTGATCTGATTTTAAACTAAATTCAAGTTGCCTTTGCACATGGGAAGGCCTTAGACCAGAATTGTCGAGTTTCCAGCACCTTTTCATGCTGTTTCATATAGTTATGTTGCTATTTAGGTTGTTTTCTAAGTTGTTGCTTAGGATCATGTTCATGTCAATGTTTAGGGTCATGTGCACTACACTATTTAGGCATGCATTTATTGCATTAGGTTACAACAGTTGCACCTTTGGGTTGTTAAACTTTCAATTGTTTAATATGATATCATTTGGTTTGGTTTCAATTTTCTATGTTATAATGATCCCATATTTGTACCTATTATATTTCTAGTGTAATCTAATCATGCATTAATTTAGGGGGAGCCATGTATAATGCAATAGATTTAAACTCCCTATATTGAATGTTTTTAGTTTCTCTACCTATATTTAATGCTAATAGTGTTTTGATGATGGATGGGAGAAATTTTAGAAGCAAAGAGCAAGTAGATCTATATTCTATTGAAAACAAGGAAGACTAGACAAAAAGCAAGAAAAACCATTATAAACATAAGAAACATGTATAAGTGTGTTGCTGGTTTATTCTAAATTGACCGTGTTTTCCTTCTAACATCTTTTTAGGATATCATCATAAAAAAAAGGTGAATGTAGGACCTCATATGCTTTAAGATATTTGATTTATGCTTGATGATGACTGATTTGTGTTTGGAAAAATTTGTTACTACAAAGATTTCAATTTTACTAGTTTTATACCTAATTGCTCTTTGCTTTACCGAATTTTTTTATAAGTTTGTCCCAATTGGTTCTATTGTGATACTTCACTATTCTAGGAGATCGCTCTTTGCTATCTAATTAGCCTACATTACTATTACAGCTATGCTTAATGTGCGATATTTCATTAAAATGGAAACAATTGTTAACTTATGATGTTGTACTATATTTTCAAAATTATGCCTATTAGTCTTGTTCTTTGAATTGCCTCTAGAAATACCTGTTCTATGCGGGTTGCTCTTTATAGTCTAACATTGACATACTCTAGAATTTTGTTCAAATCTAATCTAGCCAGTTGGTCTCTGTTCTCCACCACATCATGATTAGTTGGGAAATCATATTTAACATATGGAATATTCAAAAGAGCAACCAAGCGGAGCTGGCCCTCTGTATGGTGACAGTGAACTTTTCAAAGTTGACTGAAAGAGCAAGTAAAGCTTCTAAGCTTAACAGAGACCCTTCTCTTGAATTTTTAAAATTCAAATGAAAGAGCAACCAACATAGGTTAGCCTTCATGTACCTTGATGATATTTATCAAAATTTCAAATTTTAACTAAAAAAGCAAGCTGCTCCAAGCCCAATGCTTTTGACCGAAAGTGACAAGTCTTTGAACACATGGAAGGAGCAAGCAACCTTACTTGGAAATCACACAAGAATAGTCTCCTAACACAAGATGCATGTTGGTGCCAAGCTTAACTATAAAAAGAGAGTTAGACTTTATTTCAAATCACACAAACATATCTCTTTCCTTAAAGAAGGCTTCTCTCTAGATCTAAATTCTCTCAAGTCTTTTTTAAGCTTTTCACTTGCAAATCTACACTTTGAGAGTGTGAGAAACATTGTAGTCTCTTTGAGACAAAATTATTTTTTATTCTTTAGTGTTTTATAAGATTCACTAGCTAAAGGTGAGTGAAATACTTATAAGAAACATTATAGCTAGGAATTGTGGCTTAATGTGAGGCTAGAAGAATCCTCAGGTTGTCAGGTAAGATTGCTTGAGTTCTTGAAAGATCATGTAGGAAAGATTGTAAAGGCTGTCAAATGAAAAAGCGCTAGTGGATAACCCTCAAGGTGTCAGTTACCTTTGAGAAAGATGAGTAAATCTAAAAGCATGGTTTTCTTTTTGGATCATTGAACCTGTATATATCGGTGCTATCACTTTCTTTCTCTATTTTTTTTATTATTGTCATGTACTTTAACTTGTATATGCTTATTTTCTATTTACTTGATCTATCATAAAATTACTTAATTTATTTTTTCAAAAGGGAAATATTTAAAATATAAACTTGTGTTTTAAACACCAATTCACTTCCTCTTGATATATTTGCCCTATCAATGATATATGTATAGGTTTACCTGATACATGTATTAGGCTATAAAAGATAAGTTAAGACTACTCTTAAAATTTTGTTATGCTATGTATATGTTGTATATATAACCTAAAAGTTTTCCACCCAAAAGTTAGGGGTGAGAATCTCTTTCACTGAGTTGGTAAACTTACTTCCTCTTTAATATTTTCAAATTTAGACGATCCAAGAGTCCTTGGTTCTTCAAGGTTTTCCCCTGCATCCTAGAGGTAGCTCTTTTCATATGCATACATTTTTGTTTTAGTGATGTTTATGGTGTCCAACCAAGTAGGTCACTATGGAGTTTGAGCTTTTAGTTTTATTTTCAATTTAAAATTATTTTAAAAGGATTTAATTTTTGTCATTGTCTTTGAGTTTTAACATACTATGTGTGCAACTATCTTATTTTATGTCTATTTAAGATTTTAGATATTTTATAAAATCTTAAACATTTTGTTTGAAAATCTGTTTAAATGTTTTAAATTATGTAAGTGACTCAGGATTCTTGAGTTATCACTTAGGTGACTCAAGCCGATCATGGGAACATGACAACTGGAATGCGATGACAACAATAACTTAAAACTATATATATTGTTGAAGTACAAATAAATACACAAACTAAATGTATATATTTTAAACAAGGTGCTTAGATACATATTTGAGAATTTTGCAAGCTTTTACGATGCTATGACTTAAAAGTTGTAATTTTATATATAAAAAATCTAATAATATTTCTTTATAAAAATTTGAAATTTTATACAAATTTTATATATAACAAGAATATAAAAAATTGTAACTTCATCAATCAAAGTAATATAAAAATATTTAATTTTTTTTTTTATAAAAGTTACAACTTTTAATAAAAAAAGTTGTGAAAAGTATGAATATAAGTTTCATAGGAGTTGTAAGAACATATACCAGCAAAAAAAAATAAAATTGAGCACGTACCAAAACATAACCCCTAAAAAATATTAATTACACTCTAATATACGTACAAACCCTTAGTCTGACATATCTCTCTTTCTCTCTCTTTTTTTTTTTTTTGCCTACATTGGAGGTCATTGATTTTGGAAAGGATGGGAAATAGGGATCTTGGGAGAAAAAGCACCTACTAAATTCTATTGAGAATCGAGCATAGAATTTACAACTCTCTCAGATATAAAGTAATAAAGTCTAAAAAGGTAACTAAATAATAAATGAGATTAATTTAAGTAAAATTGTAATATATCTATATTAGAATTTGATCAATCCATAAATGTAACATGCACAGAACAATACAGAAAGTTAAATCTTGAAGCATGTTTCATCATCCTAATATTAATCAAATCCTAAATTATATTTTCTATACTCACGTTGAATTTATGAAAAAAGAAAAAAGAATAAGCGGAAACGTACCTTGATCTATAGTTAGAATTGATTAGGTAGATTGGGATGAGTTTGATCTTCCACTTGAGTATAATACTCGGTTTTTTCTCTTACTCTCTAAAGAAGGGATGTCAAGAGAATTCTAGGTGATGTATCAAATGGGGACTAAGACCCTTTATATAATAATATAATTTTTTTTATTTCGAATTTGATCCCTCATCAAATTAGAAATTACTATATGATCTCTACACATTAATTTCATGACACTTTAATACCCCTTAGTCCAATTCTTAGACTTTATTAGATCACATTTATCGGACTATACTTTAAGATAGCAACACACATTTAATTCACATATGTGTGCCCACATGTTGGATTTTTCCAACAATTTAATATTATGTGAGACATTGTCAACAATAAGAAGTGAATGTATTTTCGACTTTCAAGAAATACAGACAAATATTATTTGTTAGAACTTTGCAATTTTATCTTAAATAATGTTACTCCAACAATTATACCTAACAATTTGCAAAAAGTGACAAAATCTTAATCAAACAAACATTACATTATTTAATTATTTAAATCAATTATGGTCAAACTGAGTTAAATGATTAACTTTCTAGCTCAATTGCTAAAATTTGTTACCTTCAATCACCTATGTTTTAAATTTGAATTTTATTATCAATTATTTTAAAGATAAAAAAGATCCATAAGTATTGTTTTAAACTATCAAAGAAGCCAATGAGATGCGTTGACCCCTGAGTGCATCCCCTATCCTACACTTAGTTTTTTTATAAAAAAAATGAGTTAAATTATGTTTATATTTTAGCGATAGTATAGGTGGTAATGCAGGATCGCAATTAGTGAAGATAATGCAAGGTAGGATACAAGGCATAATAGAAATCAGTTCATTGTATCAATGGTGGAATGTTTGAGTACAAGGTTTGAGAATCAGGCTTCGGACTCAATACACCACATAGGATTCAAGATTGAGATCATCCTTCAATTTAGTTCTGCATTAAGTGTGTCATATACAATGACGGACGCAGGATTTGAAGTCAGTGGGAGCTGACTAGAAACTTCGAGAGAGAGAGAGAGAGAGCAACTACGTTCGTTGTTCGGGAAAGAAGAAGACAGCTCTGAAGAAGACGAGCTCTGGCTGATTGACCGAAACTGTTATCGTTGAGCTTGTTGGACGAAGAAGATTGCCGGAGAGAGGAAGACCATATGGGAGGAAGGTTGGCGAGGAGTCTGAATTCTGGAGGAGGAAGCCGAAAAAAATTGTACTGGGGAGAGAAAAAAGGCCGGCTGGAAAATATATCCTAAAAATGAAATAGGGCATTTTATATTTTAGCTCCAAGAGTTTCAATCGCCTTTACAAAGGCCCATATGAAAAAATAAAATTTCACTTTAGTTCCTAACAAGAATTTCACTTTAATCTTTTTTTTTTCCATGTGTTGCAAAGTTGAGTAGGGGCTTCAGCTCCCACTAGGCCCCATGTGGGTTCGCCCATGGTCATATATGTGTTTTTTTTTTAGGGTAAAATTTAGTTAAAGTTTTCTTAGGTGTTTGTTATTAAATTCTTAGTTCAAATTATGACACATTGCTCTGCTAACTATCAGTAATATAATTATAATAACTATTAATAAAATATAAAATCTAAATTATAATTATTAATAGTAATTAGTAGTATAATAAATACATGTGTTATAATTTAAACAGAGAACTTGATGTCAAACACCTAAGGATTTTATCCAAGTTATGTCTTTTTTTTTTAATTATGTTTAATCTCATTAATATAGAAACATATTTACATGTTGATTATTTCATACATACCATGTTGGTTTGAAAACCAATGTCTATTTGAGTAATGTGATAGGTTTCATATCCATTTTTAACCGACATGTAAGTTTCTAATATACAAATAATGTCTTTTTATTTGAGAAAAAAATTTACACGCCAATTTTTTATAAATAATTAACGTCTTTTCTTCTATTAAAAATGTCGATTTTTATTACAAACCAACATCTTTTTTCAACAATTAAAGATGTTTGTTTTATAAAATAACTGATGTCTTTTCTTAACCATTAAAGGCATTGGTTATTTATAAAATTGGCATCGTTAGGGGACAAACATGTTGCAAGCTACATTTTTTACAGAAATCTGCTATTGACTAGCAACATTTTTACAAATTCCTGCTACTGTTTACATTTTTGTAGAAACAACCATCGAGTCAAATCTACAATCACCTAACACAATCCTAATTTTAATAATTTCAAATATTTTGTTGGATCAACAAAAAATTCAAGATATTATGGAACTAAATTAAAATCAAAACATTTTAAATTAACACCAAGTCTATACATTATTTTATCAATTTGTGTTGGAGAAATCTTGGTCCTTAATATCGAATTATTGTTAATTTCTTTTTGAATGTAAGGGCTTTAGTTTCCTTCAAAGTACTATATGTTTATACAAAATTAGCATGTTAAAATTAAATAGTTGCCTACATATACAATAAACACATAATCAAATATAAGTACATAATCAAGCTGACATAGCGTAACAACAACTTCCTTTTATAAATCATCTAATTTCTCAGGGTCAATGGCCTTGATACATATTATATCTTCCAGTTAGTATGATCCAAAATTAAAAAATATTTAGGGCACACAATTCATCTCATATATACAACATCAATTATTAATAAAATTTAAAAGTTGTTATAATATTAGTCTTAATCCTAATTCAAAATTGACATTTACCAGACGATCTTCAGTGGGTTGAACAACATTAATTATTATTATTATCACAAAAAAACTTTATCATTACTTGTATTTTTTATAAAAGTATCTTGCTCAAATAATTTCTCTTTTGTATTATTATTATTATAATAATAATAATAATAATAATTATTATTATTATTATTATTATTATATTTTATTTATTGATTTATAATATCTATTTATAATAATCAATTTATACAATATATTACTAGTTTTTAAGTTTTATAATAATAATTTTTCATATAATTTTGTTTATTGAATTTTCTTGTAATTTTAAATTTATTAATATTAAATGTAAATATATATTTTAATATATTTGTGTAATATATGTTGACAATATTAAATATCTAAACTCATTAAATATCATAAGTTATTTAATTTTATTTTAATATATTTATATATAATTTATTCAAATTATAATTTTAATATATAAATAGACACACATAAAAGCATGTAAATTAATCACTTAATCATATATTGTTTATTATATATTATCACTCCTAGACTTTTGTGGGATTGAGTTATTTCGAGCCAAGCTCTTATCAGGTTAAGTTATTATCCTTGTTTTTTGTACTAGTCCCAATCTAAGGTTAAACAAAATCATATCAGTCTTAAACCAACCTATTAAATCAAATCCATTTTAACACCTCTACCAATGGCAATAATGATTGGTGATAACACTAGTGGTGGAAGTAGTTATTACACTACAAGAAAAATAAGATTTTCTAACGGAATATTCTAACGGAGATTAGAATCCGTTAGAATATTCTAACGGATTAGAATTCATTGGAATATTCCACAGTTTGTGGGACATTCCAATGATGGTCGTTCCGTTAGGAAATTCCGTTGGAGATGGCCACAATGCTCCGTTTTTAATTTTTTTTTCAAAAAAATGTATTTTCAATGGACATTCCAATGGATTGTTCCATTGGAATAAAAAAATTTGAAACACACCGTTTTGTTAAACGGTAATTGACTTGCATTTTTCGATTTCCAACGAACATTTCCATTGGAATGTCCATTGGAATCCTCTACAAACCTATTTAAAAAAACTAGCTTTTCTCACTCCATTTTTTGGGCATTCTCGAAGCTTCCATTCTCTGGCACCTTTCTTCCCCTCCGTCAACGTCTTCTTTTTTCCAGCTCTTCTCCAGCGTTCTTCTCTTCTTTGGCGTCGTTTGTTCGTCTTTGAGTGTGCTGGCAGCTTGGCACCTCCATTCTGTCTAGACATCAACCCAACAAGGCCGTCTTCTTCCCCGACGAACTTGGACTTTTTGGCAAACTGTCCTTCGGTCCAACTTGGGTTGAGTGCACTGAACTTTTTATCCTCTACTGGTGTCCTTTCTCTATGAGCAACAACGTTTTGCCCCTATGTGAAGCTAGTTTGGCCAGCTGCCTTCTTCCGGCTATCAATAACTTTCTACCTCCGGTGGAGCTCCTCACCAGCACTTTGAAGGCTGGTGAGAATTCCTAAATCATAAAATTTATTTTATAGTAATCCTATAATTAGATTTCAATATATCTATTTGGAACCCTAGTAGGAAATTAGTGATGAAAGATGAAATTTTTGTTGTTGTGTTGCTTTATAAATATTGCAATTGAATTATTGAGTTGTCAACATCCAAATTTTGGAAGTTCTAGCTAATTTTCTATTGGGCTATTCAAAGGATTGTTGAGGTGAGTTGACAATCCTTTTCATTGAAAAATTCTATGTGTAAATATGATAAAATTTCTCTATATGAGATAGTGTAATTCCATACAAATAGTAGAAATTTCTTTTCTACTTGTTAATCTGAATTTGAAATGGTTTGTTGTGTTAAATTATGCTTCACTATTTTACTTTGCATTATT
>JANHAO010028182.1:0-10680 GCA_026873985.1 Saraca asoca
AAACAACAGTTCCTAAAAACCAGGACTTATTAAAAACAAACAGAAATGACTCCTAACTTCTAGTAACAAACTGTAATCGTAAAGACTTTTTCAAGCTTTCACAAACGATTGTCTCAGTTTTTTTTTTAAAATTGATTATGTAAATTTGAGAGGGATAGGCATATAATTTTAACGTGCGTTTTGGGTCCCTTGCACATGAATTATGGATCCTCCCACAAATAAGTTTCAATTTATTTCTCTCATGCATTTACAAAGCCAATTTTTCCGTGCAATTGAAGAGGTTTAAATCCTGTGAGATTCTGAGAACAAGAAGTAGCAATTAAGTGCATTATTGCAGAAATCACAAGGGACTTGCCATGATGATTAAGTGGAGGTATTTTAAAAGTATTAGCCATGATATGTTAATATATCTCTAACATACTATAATGGTTTGTTTTCTCTTTATGAGGTGTGAATCGCTTGAAGATCACTGTAGAAAACATTTGAATGCATCATGTAGCATTATATATATATATATATATATAGAGAGAGAGAGAGAGAGAGAGAGAGAGAGATACATTAGCTTGTATCTATGCAACGTACAAGTTTAATTAATTTGATTTGATAATAATTTGTATTACAAATTTAGATTACAAATTATAATGTATTTAAATATAATTAAGCTATCATTATTTTTTACCTATTAGTTGAATATATAATTGGTATAATTATATTAATGTTAATTGGAAGGGAATATTACATTTTTTTTAATTTGATAAAGTTGATATATTGATATTCTAAATTATCTAAACTTATCATTTGAATTTTTTTTTATGTTTTCAAAATTTTTTTCTTAATATATTAATATTTAGATGAATTTATTTATAAGTTATTTTGTTTAAAAATTTAAATTAATTACTTTATACTAGAAGATTTAATTATTTAATTAATAAGAGTTCATGTATGGTTATAACTAATATATTACCTTCAAAAATATAGATATTTTTGAAATATTTTTATGAAGTTTCAGAAATATTGAAAATTAAAATTATGATAAGTACTGCAATAAAAATTTTAAAAAAAGAAATTATGAAATATCAAATTTAAAATTTGATATTTAAAGATAATATGAAAATTGAAAAAGTAGGAATTATTAGATAGTCAATATCTTTCAAATGATAATTAGAGATTACTAATATAAATATTTTATTTCTATATAAATATAATTATTTACTTATATATAAATTATTTAATACATATAAAAATTTAAAATTGAAATCTATTAATGAATTTAGATTAAAAATTGGGTGTAGATAATTTTATTAAATATTTTATTTTGAAATAGATAATTTTTATAAAGGATAAAGATATATAACATTTATCAAAATAGTTTACAATTTAAAAATTAAAGTATATATTATTTAAATTATGTAACTCATTGAAATATGAAAATATTTTTAATATTAAATATTTAAATATAATACCATCAAATTTTAAGTTACAAATCATTTTAATAACATTAAATTGGATACCAAAATGACATTATTCGAATAAATAAATAAATAATCTAAATATTAAAAATTAGAAATTAAAATATTATTTAATAATTTAAAAAATTAAAAATTAAAATAATAATTCAATAATTTAATACTAGTAAAATGAAAAACACTTATTGCTCAATGATATTTAGATAAAAATGAATACTATGACTTTTATATTTTTACTAACTTGTATTTCGTGCGATGCACGAGTTCAATAATTTTATTTAATAGTAATTTATAATAGAAATTTAGATTATAAAATATAATATATTTAAATATTGATAAATTATCATTATATCTTTACTTATTAAATAATTATATAATTAATATAATTATATTCATTTTAATTGTAAAGAAATATTATATTTCTTTTAATCTGATAAAATTATTATATTAATATTTCAAATTAGCTAAGTTTATTATTTGAATTTTTTTATATTTTTTAAAAATATTTTATTAATATATTAATATTCAGATAAATTTATTTATAAATTATTTTATTTAAAAAATTTAAATTAATTACTTTATGCCAAAAGATTTAATTATTTAATTAATAAGAGTTCATATATTATTATAACTAATATATTATCTTTAAAAATATATATTTTAAAAATATTTTAAATTAAAATTATGATAAGTAGTCAAAAGTGATAAAACTTTAAAACAGAAAACTATGAAATATCAAATTTAGTATTTAATATTTAAAGATAATATAAAAATTTAAAAAGTTATAATTTTCAGATAGACATTATCTATCAAATCATGATTAGATATTACTAATAATACGTTGATAAATATTTTATTTATGTATATAATTATTTATTGTATATAAATTATTTAATGCACATATAAATAATTTAAATTGAAATCTTTTGATAATTTTATTAAATAATTTTTTTTGAAATAGGTAATTTCTATAAATAACAAAGACATAAATTATTTAATATACATATAAATAATTTAAATTGAAATCTTTCGATGATTTTAGATTAAAAATCAGATATAGATAATTTTATTAAATAATTTTTTTTGAAATAGATAATTTCTATAAATAATGAAGATACATAGCATTTATCAAACTGATTAACACTATTTATATTTTGAATTATTTAACTCACTAAAATATTAAAATATTTTTAACTTTTATTTTTAGTATTAACATTTGAATATAATACCACCAAATTCTAAGTCAAAAATTATTTCAATAATATTAAAATACTAAAATTTCATTATCTAAATAAATAAATGATTCAAATATTAAAATTTTGAAATCAAAATATTATTTAATAATTCAAAAAATTAAAAAAAAAATTTAAATTTTGATAATTTAATAGCAATAAAATTAAAAAATTAAATTAAAAATTAGTTATAGATAATTTAAATAAATAATTATTATTAAAATAGATAAATATACAGTTTCTATTTATGATTTAAATTAGAACAAAAAAAATAAAATCATTAAAATATCTAAAAAACTTAACTTAAAATTCATAATAGTAATGAAAGTATATAATAAAAAATCTGAGTATTGTAATTATATTTGACTATATATAGGAATTCGAGGGATATAGTAATCTTTTAGAGTATATTTGGTTCATGGAATGTTTTATTTCCAGGAATATTTTGTTCCTGGGAATGAGATTATCAGGAATGAGATATATGGGAAAGTCTTATAAATATGTTTGGTTGTCACTTCACTTTTCCGGGAATAATTTGGTGCATTCCCAATAAATTTTATTCCCATATTTTAATTAAGGATAATTATGTAAAAATACATATTAAAATTTTTTTATTCCCTCTGGAATATTTCTTTCCCACCCTCACAGGTGGGAATAAAATTTTTAATTTTCTTTGATAAATTTTATTTTTGGGCATATTTTATGTCTGGTAATGATTTTTTATCTCTTGTATCAAACATGAAAAACTTTTATTCCCACCTTACTTTCTCAAAAATAAAAAAATATAACTGATACCAAACATACTCTTTATCTCTATTGACAGATTAATTACTTTTTAACGAATTTGGTAGCTTGTTACGGTTCACATGACAGCTATAAATCTTTTATGTGTGCTATATGTACATATATAATTAATTTATTAATTTGATATTGATCAAGAATAATATTCAACTTTATCATTTTCGTGTATGTTTTGAAGCCTGCGAGGCAGGACTTAAGAATGATGCTAGGTTTAAATGTGAGGGGAAGATCCAATTTTTCCGGATGTCACACTTACCCCGTATTTATTCCATCTTTCGATGGTGAACAAATAGAATAATATAAGTAAACAAATAAAATAATTATATTTATATAGAAATAAAATGCTTATCAATATATCATTAATAATATTTAATTATGATTTAATAAATAATGTCTATATAAAAGTTTTCACTCTTTAAATTTTTATATTATTTTTAAATATTAAATACTAAATTTGATATTTTATAGTATTTATTTTTGAAATTTTTATCACCTTTAATTACTTATCACAATTTAAATTAAATATTTTTGAAACTTCATAAAAAATTATTTCTAAAATATATATTTTTTAGATAATATATAAGTTATGACAATACATAAATTCTTATTAATTAAATAATAAAATCTTCTAATATAAAGTAATTAGTTGAATTTTTTTAAAAAAATAATTTATAAATAAATTTACTTGACTATTAATATATTAAGAAAATATTTTTGAAAAGATAAAAAAATTCAAATAATAAATTCAAAATTAATGTAATAACTTTATTAACTAAAAATAAATATAGTATTCTTTTGTAATTATAAGACGAATATAATTATATTAATTATATAATTATCTATTATCTAAAAATATGATAACAGTTTACTTATATTTAAATATATTATAATTTATATTATAAATTATTATTAAAAAAATTAATTAAAATTATGCATATATTTTTGCAATATAACCATGACTGTAATGGCAATGTATTGTAGAACTATGATACTTAAAAAAAGAAAAGAAAAAAAAAAAAGTCAAAAGCTTAAAATCTTTTGTATTTTGCGTTATGCGCAAATTAAAAAAAAAAAAAGATTTCACCACAGTTTGTGAAATTGCTTTTTGAGAAATGAATAAAACTGACTACACCTTTTTCTGAAGTGAAACACGAACAAAAAAGCAATTGCTTTATGGATTAAATAAATTAAACAAAAATCACTTTGTATGATTTTCGAAAGCATGCTTGAATTGTGTGCAATCCTTGCATATGCAATAAAAAAAGGGTGAAACTGAATAAAGTCTGCCAATCATGGGTATTTGCCATCAACTTCATGTGCAATTATTAAAAAACAAAAGAAAGAATATCCAAAATTGATTTTCCTCCCCGTTGTTTGAATAGTTAATTTAGATAAAAAGCTTCCAAAAACCTCACATTTGACAAAGTGAACACCATTAGACATGTTTGAAGATTAGTCATTAATCCTTTTATTTTTTTCCTTTTTAATTAGAACTTTTAAATAAAAAATAAAGTTATTATCATTTTCTGCTTTGAGGTTTAAGGAATTATCATTTTCCCTCTTAATATTTAAGAAAACATCAAAATACCTCTTGATATTAAAGTTATTATCATTTTTCCTTTAATGTTTGAGGAAACATCAAAATATCCCTTGCTATTAAAATATTTTTTTCTTTTTTATTTTATTTTTTATTTTTTTAAAAAATAAGAAAAAGAGAAAACAAAAAAATAAAAATAAAAAAGAAAAAAAGTTTTTCAAAAAATTTTAAAAATAAAAAAGGAAGAAATAAAGTTTATGTAAAATAATTAGATAATATGTTATAATTAATTATATTATATATTGACTATAATTTAAAAAAAAATAAAAAAAATTCTCAACTTTTTTATTTTTCTAACTTTTTTTACTAATTTTTTTAAATTTATTTCTTTTTTATTTTATTTTTTTAATAGGGCTATGGCTGCTGTTGGAAGCAGTGAACAAAGGAAATAACAAGATGAAGGAGAAAGCAGAAAGCATAACGTAGAGAAAGAATCTAATTCATATATTAAAGAAAAAATTGATCTTATCTTATACTTTTTGTTAGAAAATATATTATTTTCATGAGTGAATTGAGATTTATTTGATTAAAAAAGCCCCTATTTGACCAAGTTAAGTAATTTACTACATCGACTACTGTTATGCAATAAGAGAGATTTTCTTCAATCAAATAAATCTCAATCCACTCATGAAAATAATACATTCTTTAGCAAAGAGTACAAGATAAGATAAGATTAGTTTTTTATTTAATATATGAGTTAAATTCTTTCTCTACATCCTACTTGCTGCTTTCTACTTTAGCTTGTCGTTTCCTCTATTCGTTGCTTTCAGTAGCAGCCACAACCTTATTACAAAAAATGAAATAAAAAAGAAAAAAATTAAAAAATTTTAGCAAAAAGAATTATAAAAATTAAAAAAGTTGAAAAAATAAAAAAATTGAGAATTTTTTTGTTATTTTTTATTGAAATTATAGTCAATATATAATATAATTAATAATGACATATTATCTAATTATTTTATACAAACTTTATTTCTTCTTTTTTTTATTTTTTAAATTTTTTTTAAAAAAATTATTTTATTTTCACTTTTTCTTATTTTCTTTTTAAAAAAAAAAGAAAAAAAATTTTTAACAGCAAGAGTATTTTGATGTTTTTTCAAACATCAAGAGAAAAAATGATTCCTCAAATATCAAAGGAAAAATTGATAATAACTCTAAAAAATATTATGACATAACATGTCTTTCTTTTTTTTTTTTCTCTCTCTTCTGATAAAGCATTATTTTCGTATATTTAACATATATATTCAGATAAGCAAGAAAGCTTCTCCCCAATGATATATCTTAAAGTTTAGAAGGAAAAGGAAAGGGAATGCAATTAAAGAAAATATGAAAGGAAGAGAAAATAAGGATAATAAGTGGTTAAGATATTCCATCTCCTATGTTTAGATGTTTAAATTAAATATAAAACCATCTAAAATTTCCCAGATAGAAAGATTAAATAAATATTTTAGATGATTAATCATAAAATCTCTTTTCTTTTTCTCCTTAACAGTTTAAACAAAACTCTGTAACCAATATATATATATATATGAAACATTTTCTTCCCTCTTCCTTTCTTCCATTTTGTCCATCCAATTACAGCATCATTCTAATTCACTCGAACGTAATATAAGTTAGTATGTCTAACATAAATATATTATATATGATATATTGAATAATTGCATTCCTAAGTAATTATTTCCTTTTTTATTTCAAAGAGATAAAAAAAACCACTTAATTACATTCTAGAAACTAGATTTGTTTTTTTAACCAAGGATCCTAAATTTCATATATGACGATGCATCGAGTATCCATATTCTCATCTAGTTAATTCTTTTTTGTTGGTATATATAAGATAAAAACATTAAATTATATTTTAAAATTAGTTAATTTCTTTTTAAACTAGGAATTTTAAGTTGAGATCTTACTTCCTAAGCTTTGGAAAGAGTTATATTTGCTATGAAAGAGCACTTGAAGGTGTTATTAAAGAAACGCAAACTTACGGTCACAACTTCTAATTAGAAAAAAAAAAAAAAACTAAATAGTTTAAGAGAATTCATATTTATTGACTTATTAATTATCAAAGTCGTACATCTTATAAAACTAATCTTCATTATCGCAATTTTTCACAAAATTATTCATTTTTTTTTCACCTATGTTCACTCATTATCATAAAATGTTACTATGAACACAAGTGATAACTTTAACTAGACATCTGGTTATTGAAAAATTTAAATACAAATGCATAAAAAATCTGATTAATCTTTTCCAAATGATAAACTAATTAGAAAATAGATTATCCATTTTCAAGATTAAGCTTATCCATATGTATCTTATCATATTTAAACTTGTGTATCAAAATTTCAATCCTCCAAAATTAAAAGTTATCTATCATTTTAAATTTTAAAACTAACATCTATAAAAGTTCATCTGAGCATTTTAAAATTGTGATAGTCATAAATTTTTCACTATAAGATAATTTTCAATTCATCAAATTTATCTCTCATAAGAATAGACATAGTGTAACTGTAGATAAAAAATGTTTTATTAGGTGAAAATAAAGTATTATCAGTGTAGGTAGTATACAAGAATTTCTCTGGCCTCCATTTTTAATTGCTCAAAGCCGAAACCAAAAACCAGCAAAATTAACCACCGACTGATCTTCAAGATGCCAGCCATTGCAGTGAACTTAAATAAACCCAGAGCCGTGTGGCAAGCTTGCATTGTCTCTGCGACCGCCTTAGCCTCCATCATAGGAGATTGCGGCAGCCTTTATGCCTGAGATTAAGCTCTTAATTAGTAGGTCTAACTTTAAATCGTATTTATTCCAAATCTCAAATTATATAAATTAAACAAAAAAATAAATTTTAATACAAAATACATGATATAACAGTGAAAATATTTAACGTCTAAATTTTCTTTAAAATAATCATTATGTTAAATTCAAAATTAGAAAAATTTGTGTACACATTCATACCTACGATGAGTGTGTTAGGGTTGATGAGGAAAATGAAATGAAATATAAAGTGGTAATTACTAATTAGTCCCTCCATAATGTGAAGTCCATATCACTATATCAGTCCCACGATTATCACAATTTATATTTATCGACTTATTGATTATCAAAGTCGCACGATCTATAAAACTAATCTTTATTATCACAATTTTTCACAAAATTAACCATTTTTTATATAAAAAATGAATCATTATCACTTATGTTCACTTATTATCATAAGATGTTATCATAAGCATAAGTAATGAACTAATCAGAAATTTGATTATTGAAAAATTTAAATACAAATGCATAAAAATCTGATTAATATTTTCTAAGTGATAAAATAACTAGAAAACAGATTACTCATTTTTAGGATTAAGCTTATCCATATCTATCTTATCATATTTAAATTTGCATATCAAAATTTCAATCCTCTGGAACTAGAAGTTATCTATCATTTTGAAATTTAAACCTAACATCTATAAAAGTTCATCTAAGCATTTTAAAACTGTGATAGTCGCAAAGTTTTCACTCTAAGAGAGTTTTCAATTCATCAATTTTATCTCTCATCTAAAAACTGTAGTTATGACCTCCAAGGCATCAGTCAATACTGAAGTAGAAATTTCAACCATGGAAGAAGGTGGCCAACGATCCCTCTCTGAAACCAACAACAAAATGTCTGGAGTAATAACCTTAATGCAAAAAGTGAGTATTTTCTCTATTCCTTTCACAGAAAATTAATTAGTTACTATTCTCAAAAATTAATGTAAAATTTTTTTAGGTGTTTATGCATACAAAATTTTCATGCATACATTTCTCACAGAACTACTATGTGATGAATGTATTTAAAATTTTAAGATAACAGGGAATTAAAATTTAGATCTTATGATGTCGTGGTAATATTACGATTTGCAACAAATTCTTTTTTTTCGTTGAGCTTGCTATTGCACTCAAAATGGAACATCACAAAGCAATTTTCTGCTACATCTATTAGTTTTAACATTTTTTTCCTGTAATTTTTTGTAACTGTAAAATTTAAATCTATATCCCTGTATTATAACAATTTTCCAAAATTTTATTCTGTATGGCTCTAATGGGACTCTTTGTTTTCTGTAGTTTGTTGCAGAACTGATTGGCACCTATTTTGTGGTGTTTGGTGGATGTGGTGCTATAGTGGTGAACAAGGTCTATGGTTCAGTAACATTTCCAGGAATTGCAGTGACATGGGGCTTAGTTGTGATGGTCATGATTTACTCTATTGGCCATATCTCCGGAGCTCACTTTAATCCTGCCGTTACTATCACTTTGGCCATCTTTCGCAATTTCCCTTGGAAGCAGGTCATTTCTATCTCATAATTTGCAATATTTTTTATAGCACTCTCCTAATTAAAAGTTATTAATGTCAAGAGGAGTGACATTTTGTTAATCATGGATATCAATTGGTAACCATGAAGGAGGGGGTTTGAATCCCCTCCCTACCATCTGCCACTGCATAAACACCCTTTCACTAATAATAGTGATATTTTTGATAAAAAATCACTTGAGTTAAAATGATTTTTTCATATTTTTGTATTTATTTATGATTTGTAAAAAAAAAAAAAGATTGGATTTTATCAAGGGGTTTACACTTTTCATAATTCATAATTTTTTATGCTTTAACATATGATTACAATTTGAAAAGCACGAAATCAAAGATTATGGCCACCTACACCATGTACTAGTTAGATCTTCATCGAACACCAATTTGAAAAAATCAGCTACATTGTATCTAGTTAGTCTGAGTTTTGCAATTCCTACATAATATATTGTGCTAGCAAAAATTATCTAATATGATAATGGCTTATTGTATATATATGTAGGTGCCATGTTACATTGTGGCGGAGGTGGTGGGATCCTTGCTTGCAAGTGAAACATTGAACCTGATGTTTGATATAACCCAAGAAGCTTATTTCGGGACTCTACCAGTTGGCTCAAATGGACAGGCCTTAGCCACAGAAATCATCATTACTTTTCTTTTGATGTTTGTCATCTCTGCTGTTGCCACTGATCAAAGAGCGGTTTGTATTCATTTATGCCTCAAATTCTCAAACAAATTGCTTTTCAATCTTTTAGTTAATTGTATTCAATTTTTTAACAAATTGCTTTTCAATCTTTTAGTTAATTGTATTTAATTTTTTTTTTAAAGAAATTAGCCTTATTTCAATTATTTATTTATCTATTTACAACTACTTTCGTAATTATAAATTAATAGCTGTTCAAGAATTTTGGTAACAAATTGCTTTTCAATCTTTTAGTTAATTGTATTCAATTTTTTTTAAAGAAATTAGCCACATTTCAATTTATTTATTTATCTATTTACAACTACTTTCGTAATTATAAATTAATAGCTGTTCAAGAATTTTGGTAACAAAAATTCTGGATCTACTATTGAAGTGGTTTTTTTTTCAATTATTTATACTAATAATCTAAATATTTGAATGAAACCAAAAAAATCTTCATGAAATTTTTTTCCAAATGATTTATGGCAGTTTTTGGGCCTGTTTGGAAGTGTTTTCAGGTGTTTTTGTTTTATTGTTTTTGAAAACAGTTTTTTAAAAACAGTTTCTAAAAACT
>JANHAO010028183.1:0-10676 GCA_026873985.1 Saraca asoca
GTTTTTGAAAACAGATTGCCAAACAGATTTTTTTATTTTTGCAGAACAAGAAAACAAGAAAACTGTTTTTAAAAACAAAAAAATAATTTCCCAAATAGGGCTGCATGTGAATGTTTTTTTTGTAGGGAAAAAGACAATTATACCCTTTATTAATGAGAAAAAATACATATATACCCTTCACTTTCTCTATCATCCTTTCTCACACTTTCTCTCTCATCCTTCCTCAAATTTTCTCTCTCATCATCTCTCTCACTTTCTCTCTCATCCTTCCTCACTCTTTCTCATCTTTTCTCACTCTTTCTTTCTCATCCCCCTCTCTCACATTTTCTCTCTCATCCTCACTCACACTTTCTCTCTCATCCCCTTTCTCACACACATACACTCTCTCTCATCCTCTCTCACATTTTCTCTCTCATTCCTTTTTTCACACACTCTCTCTCATCCTTCCTCACTCTCCTATCCTCTCTCACTTTTCTCTCTCATATTTTCTCTCTCATCCCCCTCTCTCACATTTCTCTCTCATCCCTTCTCTCACACTTTCTCTCTCATCCCCCCTCTCTCACACACACTCTCTCTCATCCTTCCTCACTTTCTCATCCTCCCTCATTTTTTCTCTCTCATCCCTCTCTCACACTTTCTCTCTCATCTTCTATCTCACTTTCTCTCTAATCCTCTCTCTTACATTTTCTCTCTCATCCCCTCTCTCACTTTCTCTCTCATCCTTTCTCTTATACTTTTTCTCTCATTCTCTCTATTTTTTTAACTTAAAATAGATAGGAGTATTTTAGACAAAAATGTCAAGATTCCCAGGAAAGTTATATTAGAACCAAACATGTGAATGTCTAACATTCTCAGGAATGTTTAAGGTAAACCAAACGCATTTTTAACATTCCTAGGAAACATGATTCTTAGGAAACATGATTCCCAGGAATGAAAAAAAAATCAGTGTATCAAATGCCCCCTAAGAGAAATTTGGGAGATAGAATCCAACCTACTCCCGTTAGCGTTTTACACCTAGTGCACCTTCATGTGCAGCCATATGACACAAAAAATAAAAAAATAAAAAAATCACACCTACAATGGGCAGAAAGAATAGCCCAACACAACATCCACAATGAGTCTGCAAGCACTCTCAATAAACACCTTGCGGCATTGTAACGTGGAAGCCACTTGACAAGCCTCCAGTATAACTCGGGCTTTTGCCTCCTTAGCTGATATAGCCTTGAACTTTTCAAACCAAAAGCCAGAGACCCATCCACTGTCATTTCTTGCCAAAACTACAGCTGTAGCTTCTCCATTCTTCCATCCCGCATCCAAATTGAGTTTCAAACAATCCTTTGGGGGAGGTGACCAGCTAGCATTCCGTTGCATCTCAGTCTAAAGGTTCTGAACCTTGAATTCGTAATAGCTCCTTTCTCAAATCATTCTCAACAAGTATGCCAATCCTACTAACATCCATAATCCCTTGTTGGAACACCAGATAATTATGGGCCTCCCATGCACGCTTGGTTATAACAGTTGCAGCTGCAATACGTACCCAGTCCTCCTCTCCAGCAAAGTTGCCAAGGCAGTTATTAACATGTAACATTGAAGCCATAAGATACAAAAGGTTACTAAAATTCATTTGTAGTAAATGAAGCCCAAGAAAACGGAACCACATCAAACTGGTAACGTCACAGTTTGCCATAATATGCAATTCTGATTTAGCCAATGCATTGTAGAGAAGATAGCAGATATCTGTGATATTAGCAAGCATTGGATCCTCTTGTAGGGACCAGTCCTCTTTTTAAAACGCCAAAGCACTACCTTGAGTCTATAGTGAATTTTAGATCTCCAAAGGGACTGCCATACGATAACTTCATCCTGATTGAAATAGTATGCATTGAGAGCATGATATGCAGTAGTGACGTGAATTGACTAGAATTCTCCAATACCCATTTAAGCTCATCTTCACCTTGCTGAGGTACTCGTGTCTCTAGAGCTATGTCTGCAACCTCTTCAATAAACAAATTCCTAACCATTGTTTCATTCCACGATTAGGTACCTGGAATCTAGAGATCCTTAACTAGGGTATATATAGCAGATCGATGGGTTGGTATTAGTTGGCCTGAAAGTGCTAGACGTGGGAAGTCAAGGCATTTCAGTTACAAATATGTTCCCTGATTTTATGATGTAGCATGCCCCTTTCTTCAAGGCTATAACCGTCCCTACAGTCCCCTTCCAAACCCACGTTTCAGTTGGTAAAGTCATGGACTGCAATAGGCTTGATGTCAGTAAATATTTAGATCTGAAACAGTTAGACTTAATAAATCCTCATCTAATTCCAATAACCAGGCTAGCTTAGCCAGCAATGCCAAATTAATATCATTAAAATTCTTAAATCCTAAACCCCCATATTTTTTTTTTTTGGGTAGCATAAGTGTTGCCAAGATAAAGGAGTAAAGTAATGGGATTTATGATCATCAACATTCCATCAAAATCTTTTACTTAAAGAGTCTAACTGATTTCACACCCTAACTGGTACTCTCAAATGGACATAGTATATTTAGGAACACTCTGTATAACCGAAGAAATCTACGTAGCCCTACCTCCCCATGAGACTGTCCATTGCTTCCAACCTTGCAGCCGTGACTGAACCTTATCTTATTAAGTATTTAAAGTCCTTAGCTCTCTGCCTAGTTAAAAATATAGGAATTCCCAGGTATTTGGCATCATCTCGAATACCATTTAATCCCAGTATATATTAAAGATACTGGTTCTGGTTGCTTGGAGTGTATGAGGGGAATAGAAAACACCCGATTTGTTGTAATTGACATGCTGGCCAGACAACAGTTCATTTTTTTCAAGACATGCTTTTAAGTGAGATGCTTCTTCCTAATTAGCTCGGATGAATATCATAATATCATTTGCGAACATTAAGTGAGACACAGTTGGAGCACCTCTAGCTATTTTAATGCCATGAATCAAGCCTTATTGCTTAGCTCTTGATGAAATCTTGGTTAGAACTTCAGAACATGGAATAAATAAATAGGGCGAAATTGGATCTCCTTGATAGATTCTTGAGGTTGATTAGAATCTGCCATAAGGAGATCCATTTAGTAAGAGTGGAAGGAAAATGCAAGATCCATTGAATGAATTTCTTTGAATAACCAAATAAGTTCAAGATCTTCAATAAAAAAGGCCATTCAACTTGATCATATGCTTTTTGCATATTGTCATGTTCCGATTATTGTTAGGAAACTCTCTATAAGCCTAACAATGCAATAACCCCTTTGATGTGACACCTAACCACACAGACATAATTATCACATACTTTATTAGATTTTTAATAAAAATATGGTAGAGTATCTTCTATTTTTTGGACCTTGTGCATTAGGCCAATATAATAGATAAGGACTACATGCCGTATACACAACTTGTACAACAAAACAAAGACCACAGAAGCCTAGAAAACATAGTGTATACAACTTACTGGGTGACAACCAGACAAAATCACATGCACAACTCGACTATACCAACTATCAAATTACCACCGTTAATAAGCGTTTGAGCTCTGCAAAAAGTCTACCCAATTAAGGAGCAAAGTCAGGTCCAAAAGAAGGTGGGTGGATGGCAGAAATGGCTTTAGGTTCTGAAAATAGAAAAGAAATCAGAGTCAATTCTATAGAAACCCAATGAGCATTCATTGGAAAGCCTAAAATTTTAGTTACAAATCATGTTCAGAAATTAGGTAGTAAATCATACATATACAGGAATGTAACCATAAGTTTATAAACAATCTACAAATAGAAATTTTAGTTCATCAAGGAAATCAAACTCAATAAATATGTTAATCTACAAGTCAAAATAAGAGACACAAGGTATAACATTTTGAGAAATACTCATCATAATATAAACTAAAAGAAATCATTAAAGTCTTTTGTAATTCTCAAATAATCAAATATTAGAAGAAGTTTTAAATTTCTAAATACAATTGGAATCCAAATGGTAATTCTTAAAGGTAACCCTACCTATTAGATATCAATCATCATCATACATCTTATTCTTCCATCAGATATACTCCCCTTATTACTCCGGCAAATATAATTCTAATCACAATTGCACTTGGATGTTTTCTAAAGGAATTTCCATTGGATTCAAATTTCAAAAATACTCAATCAACAAAATGTTTTATATTACAATGTGTATTTAGAAGTAAAGAGCTAATTAATTCTAACCCATTCATAAATTAAATGATCTGATGACCTTGTCATTCAATTCACATAACATACAGTTCAATAATTTCAAAAATTGATTAAGGCAAAATAATTTAGTCACCATCATGTTATGCAATAGTTATTATAAAAAGGATAAGACATTATTGTACATCATTTTCACATAGATATATACTTATCCAGAAATCGCGGAGGTGCCCTAGGATGGGAAATTAAAGAACAAATAGAAAATAAAAAAGTAGGGACTGTGAACAGACCACTATTTAATTTGACATATAATATAATAAATTTGAAGAGAAAACTTACAATTTAAGCAATGCTCTAGATAGCTCTAGAGAATGCTTATAATAGGGGAATCACACTAATATTTCAACTTGTGCCTTACATTTGAGATGGGGCTATTTATAAAATTTTTTACAACTTTACTATTTGCTACAGTGTAGCGTTATAATGTATAGTTATTGGTTGAATGATGCTATAGTAAACTACTATAGTGGCCTACCATGATTTGGAATATTTACTTTATCAAAAGTTGTCGAGGCATAATTTCACTTCTTTTGAAAAGCTATCGAGCCGAAAATTATTTTGTCTTCTTATGCTAACACTTGAATTTGAATCTGAATTTGGTTGAAATTTTCATTTCATTTGAATTTGTCTTTTGAGTCGACTAGTCACTAAGGTTGATTCTAAAGCAATCATCTTCATTTGACTAGGCATAATCTTCTGCTTCTTCTAAGGGATTTCAGGCACAAGATTTTGCCTTATCTTCTATATTTGTCAATTGTTGGATAATTTTCTGCAACCTTGAAACATATTCTTGTTTAGAGGAGATTAATGCCAAAGAGGCTGCAATTTATGATTTACTTTGTAGAAATTGGCAAGTACCCTTTTTTGTATTTTTGTGAAAATGAGGGTTTGCTTTGAACCATTTCTGAATTCCATACACATGGGCTTTGTTGGTATATTTGTAACTTTCCCCCCTTTTAACATAAAATTACCATTAGAGAACAACCATGTGGAATAAAGGTTTTCTTTTGAATATTGATACTCCCTTGCAAAACACCATGAAAAACCAATTTTTGAATAGAATTATAAAAGAATGGAATGATTCCCATAATTTAAGTTATCAAAACATGATTTAAAAGTATTCCATCCTTCATTAACCTTTTTAGGTAATAATTCTGGTATTAGACCATAAAGATCCCACCATCTAAAAAATCAGTTTGAAAATTTATACTTTTTGCTCTGCTTGAATAAAAACAACCAAGAGTAGTTTTGATTCTTATTTTGGTAATATATGGTATTATACCAAGCCTTTTAATAGTCCTAGTATGAATAACCATAAAGGTTCCTAATGTATTGAAAACTTTATCATTTGATTAAGGTTTTGCCCCTAATCAATTGAAGAAGTAATTTTTTCAATTTGAAAAATTGAATAAGTTGTGAAGGTTTTATCTCCACTGGAAATGTTATGTTTAATCTTGATTGATTCAGAGTCAATCAATATTAATTTATAAAATTTGCTTGTTTCATTGAAAGCTTTAGGGATAAAATGAAAATTTTTTGGACATATTTTTTGAAAAACTTTTTTTGGGAGTCTCATCCCAATATTCTGGTTCCATTTAGAGAATGTTTTGTGGGACTGATTTTAAGAGGTATTTGGTAACAACTTTTGTTGGCTGGGAATCAATAATGGTAACTTGTTTGAATGAAAAATCGACCATAATTTTTTGGGTTTTCATTTTCTCAATTTGTTTTAGGATTTTGGCTTCATTAAGGACTAGGTCCTTGGCATTGTCTTCTTTTTTGGCGATGTCTACCTAAGACATTTTGGTCAAAGTTAATAGCTTTAACATTTGAGAGGTTATGGCTTGAAGAGTTTCAATTGGAATGGCATAGTCTTCAGGATTTTGGCATTTAGAGGTTGGATTTTGAATTTGCTTTCCCTTGTTAGGGGAAAATTTGGTTTTGGACCTAGTTGCAGGTCTTCATTTTTGTCTTTCTCTCATTCCTTCTTGGGAGACATTACTTGGCTTGCAAAAATTCCTGAGTTAGGAAATCAGGTATAAAATTTGAATATCCTTTGATGTATTTAATTTCAAAATCAAAGGTAGACAAGATGGTTAGCCATTTTGCAAAATTTTTTATGCTAAATTTTTAACATCTTTTTTCAAAATATCTTTTGTCGATTTGCAATCAACTTGAATAATAAATCTTTAGTTGAGAAGATCGCTTTGAAATTTGTTTATGCACAAAACAATTGCTAAAATCTCTTTTTTGATAGTTGAATAATTTTGTTGTGTTGATTCCAATGCTTTGAGTGAACGCAACAATGTTTTTTTTTTTTGGTTATTTTTCTTTTTGCTTAAGGATTCCCCGTTAGCCTATATTTGATGCATTTGTTTCAATAATTTTCAATGTAGATTGATTAGAAATTTACAAATATGGGAGACTTTTTACGTGCAATTTGACCCTTTTAACAACATTTACACAAACATCTATCCAGAAAGGAGGATTCTTTTTAAGATGTTCATGCGAAGGTTGTATGATATTGGACATTTGAGGAAAGAAATTAGAAATATAGTTTAAGCATCCAAGAAGTCTTCAAAGCTATTATTTTTCAAGAATTTGATTTGGAAATTTGTTAGTAAACTGCATTGCTCTTTCAATTGGAGTAATAGTTATATGGAAAATGTAATGACTAAGAAATCTAATTTTTGTTTGAAAAAAAGAAAATTTCTTTTGAGAGACTACTAGGCCATTTCTTTAAGTAGTTTCTAGGAAAACATTTAGATGTTTGAAATGTTAGTTAGTGTTTTGAGAAAAAACCAGAGCATCATCAATATAAACAATGATAAAATTTGTAAATGGATTATAAATATTATTCATAATCCTTTGAAATTTTGAGGGTGCAATTTTTAGGCCAACAGTATTACATTCCATTCGTATTGATCGAATGGTACTATAAATATTGTTTTATACCTATTCTCATGTTTACTTTGTATCTATTAGAATCTAGATTTCATATCAAATTTGAAGAATATTTCGATAGAATGTAAACAATTTAATAAATCTTTTTTATTTAGAATTGGATATCTAATCCTTTGCAAGGCTTCATTAAGAAGTTTGTAATTGATTACTAACCTTGGATTTCCTTGCTTTATTTCTACATTTTTATTAACATAAAAAGTAGAACATGACTAAGAACTTTTGCACTTTTTGATAATTCACTTTGCCAAAAGATCATTTATTTGTTTTTTTACAGTGGTCTAGAAGTTTTGGTTCATTTGCATTAGACAAGATTTTGTAGGAATTTGTTTTTTGGAAAGATCTTTTTCATATGGTAATTCTACCGTATGTTGTTTTCTATTCCAAAAAATAGTTAGAAGATCAAAACAAATTTGAGTTTGAATCCTTTTTTTGCAGAGAATCTATTTTGTTTCGAACAACTGGTGTTTCTAGAAGTTGTTCTATCTTTTTGAATGAAATTTCTTCAGAAAGAAAATTGATTTGATTTTCTTTGATCTTGACAAGGTTCAAATCTTTCAAAATTGGTTTTTTAACAAATTGGAAAACAAAGTTTTCTCCCAAGTTCTTTGTGACTATACTATTATCAGAAACTAAAAAAGGCATGATTTGTTGAATAAAAGGAGAACCTAAGATAATTTTGCTTGTCATGTTTTTTAACTAATAGAAAAGTGGTATTGATTTTGTAAGAAGAATTTATAACAAACACATCTAAAAGTTTAAATTGGACATAGAGCTAAGATTTGTTTTCAGATATGAGTCTTTCATTTGTTTTCTCAAAATAATTGGTCTTTCTTGTATAAAATTGAGATAAACTTTTCTATCAAATAAGGCTACTATCTCAATGGTAAATTTATCTTTGATGATTAATTTGATAGGGATATACCATTTTTTAATAGAAATACTAGAAGTGATTTTGAAAACTTGATAATTTATTTCTTCTTCCTATATTTTTTTATTCCTTTTCTCTACCTTTTTGATGAGTTAAAAGAATTAAATCACAATGTTGTCATTGCTATTTTAATTCCTTCACTTATTCTTTTAACAAGTTTAGTTCATACTGGATGTCTTGAATAGTGACAAGCTTACTATTTTCTAAGCTAAACATATCTAAAATATTTTTAAGTTGGATTTATCTATTTTAACTTGTATGGTTGGCAAAAGCGGTTTTTCTATGATCTATTTGAACTTTTGAAGGTAATTTCTCTTTTGTTTGTCATCTAGTAAGAGACATATGATTTCAAAAATAAGATCTTGTTCTTTTATGAGAACATTTACTTCCTTTTCAAAAAATGATATATTTTCTATAGAAGAATAATAATTCTCTTGTTGAACCCCTTTGCTATTTTTCATTTCTACTTCTGCTATTCCTAGTGAGAATTCCTCACTATCAGAAGACTCTTCAACTAGAAGGCAATTTATCTTATTCAAGACTTCTTCTTCTAGTTCTAATTTCTGAAGTTTCTTCTTTAATCTACAATATTTGGTTATATGACCTAGTCTATTGCACCTAAAACAGATTAGTCTAATATCCTAATTTGAAGGAGGAGTATGTTTGGGTTTCCTACGAGGATATCTTTTGTAAGGCTTTGCTTTAGTTTGGATTTGCTAGACTCTACCTACTTGGCTTGTTTTGTATGTTTAGGTTTTAAGGTTTTTGGACATATGAATCCAAATTGTTAATAGAAAGAACCTAATTCTTTTCTATTAAGGTTCCTTTCCTTAGCTAGTTGTCTCTAGATTTTGTCATCTTGGTAGATTTTCAAAGCTAATTTCTAGACATAAGCTGTAAGCTATCCATAAGTAAGTTGTTCATATGAAATAATCTTATTGAACTAATTTCTAATTGTGTCCCTAACCTTATCTCCTAAAGATCTAAAGAGTCCTACAAGGAATTTCTCTTTCTAGAATGGTTGGTTATTATCAGATCTAGTGTAAATTCCACTTAAGAATGGATTTTTGTACCATGCAAAGTCTCCTAGTGTCTTACACTTAAGGTTGGATAGTAATTCAATAGATTTATCTTTCCATAGGTTGGGATCACCTATGAAATGTTTGGTGATCATAAAGATCAAGGTATTTACTGCATTTGAATTTCATATCCATTAGAGTCGTATACAACTAGACCATTTGCATCAGTTTTGACTGCTCATAGAATTTGATCCTTTTCTATTTGTGTGAGGTGTTCATCCCACCATCCTTTAAGTTGTCTAGTAAAACTTACAACTAGGACATGGACAACTATTGCGTTATCATACCCATTGGCTATTTAGTAAGTGATAACATAATATTTGACACATTTATTTGTCCACATACTTAGCATTTTAAGGTCTAAAATGACATGTTTTCAACTGTGTTAGGTGTATTTTTGAATTTGTGTCAATTGGTATCAATTCACAAATTTCTACATTTTTGGCCATAATTGAGTAGTTTTTGTAATTCTAGCATAACTTGAGATACTCTTATCCAATTGATGTGATATTTGTCTTGTAGGAAATCTAAGAGGTTGCTCTACAACTTTAATGAAGACCTCTAAGGCTGAATCACACGTTTGGTTATCTAAATTTTGAGTTGAAGCCAATATCAAAATGCTGCCCAGCCCTGTCCCCGAGTAGTTGACCTTTGCTCATTCAGAAGACTATAACTTGAGTTATAGAGGTCCAATTGATGTGAAACCATCCCAAATGGAAGCTAACACATAAATACACAATTCATATGAAGACTTCCCATGCTGAAATGATAAAATTGGGTGTCAAAATCGAGCTGCAAATCAGAGGTAGAGAAGCTGCGAAATTGGGCCCTACAGAATTGAAGTTTTAAGGACCTAATTGGCATGATTTTTGCGCCCATTACAACATCCTTTGATCCAACAGAAACACCAACTAGCTGAAGACCTCAAAAGGAGAAGAAAAGGCAAGAATGTAGTTTGCAAAATGCAGACAACATGCAAAGTGGCAGAGTAGCAACTAGACAGCTACATGCCTACATACCTATGCAACTAGCTTCTCTCCTTTTGAACCCGAGTAGAACCATTGTGTAAGGGAGCTTTTGTTTTTAAGTTTTTGTGTAGTTTTAAAGTGTTTTTGCTGTGTATTTTCATGAGGGCAGAGCAAGATTTTGCTCCCCTCTTTTCTATATTTTCCAGCCGCCATGGAGGGCTAATCTTGTAACCATCTAAGGGTGACACTTGAAGATTAATGTGAAGATCTTAATATGTTTTTCTACATTCAATTGCTGGCCTTTTTCTCTTCCTTTCCTCTTGATTTTTATTGTAATATCTGACATAAGTGGATTCATTTGATTTAGATGTTGATATGGTTATTGAGATCTTGATAATCACCTTAGAAAAGGATAGGAAAACTAAGTAATGCATTGAGATCTTGATGTATTGCTTGTGGCTGAGTTTTGCTTAAAACTTATTAATCATTTCAGGGA
>JANHAO010028184.1:0-10681 GCA_026873985.1 Saraca asoca
AGTGAGACTAGCATGTATGATGATTGATGACCAAAAGTCATGGATATGAGATATCAAGTCATTATATAGGTACATGTTAGAGAACAAAATGTACTGGACCGACTCGCAATAAGAATGCTACATGGATGGTTATATGTCATAAGAAATTCTTGTAGTGACCATAATGTATGTAGTCCTTACACCTGAAATCACCATCATTCCCTACGTGAGGAGTCATTTACTTTAACATTGTCTAATGTTACCTTTAATAGGGTGGTGTAAAAGGCAGTGGTTAGGTATATCACAAATCATGCGTAGGGATGTGGGTGATCTAGATAGAATTTTGTCCCTCCTATTAAGGAGGAGTAATAACCATGGGCCCCTTGATTAAGTGAGACTAAGAAATGCATGGTCGTGCTCAAATGGATCAATATGCGATATTAATTCATTTGTTTTATTTAGTCACTCAAGGATCAAGAAACATAGATTAAATTATTCAGAAGATGACGCATTCCATGCCTCAAGTTCAATCTAGATATTCAAACAAAAAGGACTAAGATACATGGAATATTGATCACTATTTAAGTGTGTCGAATCATCGACATTCTTATTACTTAGGCGATAGTGATGGATTGCTAGATACTACTCACTATTTATGATGCTAAAATTAGATTATTTTTTGCTATCATTGCGAATGTAATAAGAACTTACAGGGTTGCACATAAAGAGTGAGATGAAATTGGAATTGATGTAATATAATTAGGATTCTTAATTGGATTAAGAGATACTTGAAATATAGCCCAATATAACATAATGTTGGATTTTATTACATTGGCTTTATTAATGTTATATTACATTGGGCTTAATTATTGACATTCATTAGACTAAGTCAATAACTTAAGCTCATAAGTCTTTCCACACTTTCTATTGGACTAGGACTCTCAATTGGGCTAGGACTAGGACTTTCAGTTAAACTGGGCCTAGGTTTTTTCCTCACTAAACCCTAGAGTTGTAAATATAATGTCTAGGATTAGTGAGGCAGCTGAATAGAACAAGAAGAAAACCATTTTTTTTGGAAAAACAATTAAGAGCTCCCAGAAAAATAGAAAGAGACGTCTTCTAGCAGAGATGCAGTGAGAGAGGCCGTTCCATCTGGGAGGTTAGAGTTTTGTCTTCCTCACGTGTGGATACTGTAGAGACACAGATTCGTCAATCTGTGTTGGTAATTCTCACATCAAACCGCTGATTTCTATGTTGATAATGTTGCACTGAGCTGCAGATTTTTGTGTTGCTAATTTTGCACTGAACAGCTAGTTTTTACGTTGCTGATTTTGCAACAAACTACTGATTTTTGTGTTGCTACTTTTTGCATCAAATGCAATGCAATAAGGTATTTTCTAGACCAACTAATTTATGTTTTGTGCATGGATCCTTGGTGGGTTTTGAAAAAAAATTTAATTTTTCGTTGTGCTTGCTACATCAAAACTTAGCAATTATGACCACTATACAAAAATATGCTATGAAAAAAATTTAGGTTAACCAAGGTAGTTTAGCTGATATTATGTTCCTTCATACAACAAATGAGCCTAATTCATTACCAAAATCCTATATTTGGTGTCATAATAATTGAACAATTTTTTTCAAGGGCAAATTGTAGTCCTAGGCTTGGTAAAGTGATGGGCTTCTTTCAACATGTCACCCCAAGTGTCTAGCACTGAAGTTGAGATTCAAATAGTTGAAACAATAAATACAACTTACAATGTTATTTTTGAACAACTACTAGTAAATAAAGTACATGTCATCATTTATATGCCTCATTTGTTGATGAAGTTCACTATTAACAACAAAATAGGACAAGGTCAAGCCAATTAGTTGTTTGCTTGTTGATGCTATATGAATAGCTTTAATGAAGGGCATATGTCAAAAGCAATTGACATTTTACATCCAATCATATGATGAAAGAGAGTAAAAAAGAAGTAAAAGATAATGTGAAGGTTGATTTTAACATCAAAGTAGAGAGTAATAATGATAAGGCAACTGCTCTTGAGTTATTTGATCCATGAATTGATAAAAGAAAGAGGAATCCAAAACCTAAGTCTCAATTGCAAAATAAATGGATATTTGGCTTACATGAGGATTGAACTATTAAGGTTAGTGCAAACTTGCCATTTGAGTTCAAAAGAACTCATCAAGTTGATTAAGGACAATGTTGAAGCATTTGCCTTAGTTGTTACAAATATGCCAAGCATTGCTCATGAAGCTCCCTTTCATAAATTAGCTATTGACCCAACGATCAAATTAGTACAACAAAAGAAAAGGAAGTTTGGAACTAAACAATTGAAGGCTATCAAGTGGAAGTTGACAAGCTTTTAAAATTTGAATTTATAAGAGAAGTTTCCCCATCATCTAGTTATCAATGTAGTTATGGTAAAAGGCAAATGGCAATTGAAGGATGTGTGCAAACATCATTGGCTTAAATAAAGCATGCACAAAGGATCCCAATCCTTTGCCAAATATAAATAAGCATTTATGATGCCATTTCAAGATATAATTAGATATTGATATGGTTAGAAGATCAAGAAAAGTAAGCTTTTTTATTATTGATGAAAGTGTGTATTGTTACAAGGTCATGCCTTTTAGGCTGAAAGATGTGAGGGTAAACTATCAAAGGATGATGAATGTTGATGGTGAAATCTAGTTCTAGGAATCCATGACTTCTGTCAATGAAATCAGTTCTTGAGACCCCCAAACTGGCAGTTAGAGAGCGCAAATAGTGATCAAGAGAAATGAAAGAAGAGAGGAAAGAGAACGAGACAATGAGCACAAAGATTTATCATGGTTTGGCTAAAGCCTATTCAGGCCCTTATGTCTACATTGAGATTGTATTATCAGTTGAAGTATGGTGACTCAAAGAGGTTTCTACAAGATTTCGATTACACTCTTACAAGGCTTTCTCTCTATGCTAGTGGAGTATCTACATATATCTCCCCTCCCCCATGTAGCAATTTCCTATAACTATTTATAGACATAAGAAAGGCTACAAATGTAATTTTTATAGACAACAGTATGATTACATTCATCGCTCTAGGCATTTAATGCTTGACATTAGGTAATAAATGCTAAGTGAATCATTGTCGAATATCCAAGGGGTTGATGTGTCAGTTTTGAATGATGATTTGTCAGTTAAGGGACAAATATCTCTTGTGACTGACTAGACTATTTGTACATATCTTCAGCTTGCTACCTTAACGAGTCGAGGTCATGTTGCTGGCCGCTACTGAGCTCGTAGGTTTCTTAGAGAGCATTCTTGGTGCTTGCACTTTAGCAAGTTGGGGTCTTGATCCTCGCCTTACTCGCATTTGATGATTCACGGCTCTTGCTGGATGACCTTGATTTGGACACTTGGTGTTTTGGGGTCCTTGTATTTGATTCAGCCTGTGGCGAGTTCTATTTTGTCTTGGCTCGGGAAATCACCTACAACATCAACCCCCTAACTCTCGTTTTGCTTTGTGGACCAGGAGTTGAAACCTTACTATCAAAAGCTGACAACCTCATTCTTTTATTTTATTATTTTCCAACTTTACGGGTCATAGCTTGGTGATCATTAGATGAAAGAGGTGCCCATTGAGTCAATCCATTTTAAGGATAGACACTAGTCGATCATAAACATCAGATGGCAGATTGTGATTTGGAGGACATGCCCTATGTTGGATAGTTAATCAATTGTATTAGCCATTTAACTTAAATACTAGAGTGCCTTGATTGGTAACTGATTTGAGCATCAAGGTGCCTAAGTAGGTTGAACAAGTTATGAGGTCGCATGAGGGCTACAAGCAACAGACCACAAGGGAGCTATAGGTAATAGGCCGCATGAAAGCTACGTTTTATGATTTTTCCATTCAGGTGAGCTGGCGATCCTATGCCAGACTAGTAATGAAGAGTTGAAATGATGTCGGCAATCTTGTGCCAGAGTGAAGGTGATTTCTTGCCTGTTTTATATTGGGTAAAACTATTCTTTCAGTATTAGAAGCCTCTGTGCAAGATTATGAAGTGTGCTCATGTTAAGATTTCCTTGGAAATTCATCTCTTAATCCTGACTGGGCAGACCTCGATTATCAGGAGTTTAGTTTCCTAAAACCTGACCAGGCGAACCTTGATTGTCAGGCGAGGTCTTCAAATCACTACCTCGACCTAACCAGGCAAACCTCGATCAATAGGTGAGATCTTCAAATTGCTCATCAACCTGATCGGGCAAACCTCGATCATCAGGTGGGGACTTCAAACCTGGCCGGGCAGACCTCATCATTAGGACTTTAGCTTCCTCAAACTCGACCATGCAGACCTCGATCGTCAGGTGAGGTCCTCACTTGATCGAGCAGACCTCGATTGTCAGGAGAGGTTAGGGATTGTGCTGCCCCATAATCCTAGTCAGATAGACCTCGTTACTAGGGCTTGACCAAGCAAACCTCATTATCAGGACTTTAGTTTCCTTGAACCTATCCAGGTGGACCTCGAGTGAACCTTGATCATCAAGTGAGGCCCTCAAACTTGGATGGGTGGACCTTATTGTCAGGATTTTAGTTTCCTCGAACTTGATCAGGCGGACCTCGATCATCAGGTGAGGTCTTCAAATCATTCCTCAACCAGATCAGGCAAACCTTGATCATTAGGTAAGGTCATTCAACCTAGCCAAGAAGACCTCGTCACTTGGCCTCATCGGGTGGACTTCATCATCGTGACTTTAGTTTCCTCGAACCTGACTGGGCAGACCTCGATCGTCAGGTGAGGTCATTAAATCATTCCTTGACCTGACCGAGTGAACTTTAATCATCAGGCAAGGTCTTTGAACTTGGCTGAGCAGACCTTGTTGCCAGGGCTTGACCAGCCAGACCTCATCATCAGGACTTTAATAACCTCGAACCAGACCGATCAAACCTCAATCGTCGGGTGAGGTCTTCAAATCATTTCTCGACCTAACTGGGTGAACCTCAATCGTCAGGCGTGGTCTTCGAACCAAGCTAGGTAGACCTTGTCGCCAGGGCTTGACAGGGCAGACCTCATCATCAGGACCTTAGTTTCCTCAAACCCGAATGGGTAGAGCTTGATCGTCAGGTGAGGTCTGATAAATGGGAAAAAGGGCATAAAAATAAGGTAGTTTTAGTCCATTTTGCTGAAAGTATTTTGTGTTTTCTTCGTGTCTTTACTTTGATTTTATGTTTTATCCTAAATATTGCTCTTGGTTTGTATTTTTTATGTAGGATGACAAAATGGCCTAAAAAGGAGAAAGAAACTCGAAGAATGAAGTTGTATTTAGATCAAGGAAAAGATAAAAGGAGAAGCCATGCAAGAAACAAGCAAAAAAATAAAGAAAAAGTGAAGAAACCACCTAGCACGGCTGTGCCATGCAACACGGCTAGGCGGTGTTAGGTGCTGGAAGAAACCTGAAGAAGAAATCGTGAAGAAACCAGAAGACTAAGCACGCAACATGACCGTGTTACAAGCTGACTTGTCTTAAGCTGATAAACGTGATCTCATGCAACACACCCAGCCCATTCTTTGAAACACAGCCATGGTGAATGTATAAAAAGGCTAAAAATAGGGCCCTTTGTAATCAGTTTTATTCATGTATATTTTAGAATCCTTCTTTGAAGTCTAGGCTAGTTCTCTCTTCTCTCTTCTCTTCTCTATTGCTTTAGGTTTCCTTTCAAATAGTTTATATAGATTTTATTTCTAGATTTTGAAGAAGTTACAGTTTTATTTTATTGAAGTTTTCCAGAGTTTTTCATCTTCTACCTATTCTACTTTCTTCTTCCTCTTCATCTTGCTCTTTTATTTTATTTGCATCTGTTTCCTCAGTTTCTATATCTTTAATCTGCACCATCTTTTCTTTCTTTTGCTGATCTTTATTACATCTACTTTATTTTCCTTGCTTTCTTTCATCTGCATCTGCCTACTTTCTTTAGTTCTTTTCCATCATTCTTCTTTTTCTTCTCTTATCTTCTTTTACTTTCTTTATTAATCTGCATCTATCTTGCTTTCTTTTATCTTGCTTTATTTTACTGCATCTTATCTTGATTGTTTCTTTATTTATTGCATCTACTTCTTGTTCTTGCATTCTCGCATCTTGTTTTAATTATGATTTGCTTCCTATTGTTTGCTTTGGTTATTATTTCAAACATGCATGAGTAGATATTGATTCTAGTATTGGGAATAGCCCAATTATGATTCTTTAATGTTATTGATAAATTCCCTATTTTGATTTCCTGATTTATTTGGTTCAACTATTATGCCTGCAATGTCTTGGTAAAATATTTGGCTAGTGTTTTATCATATCTATTATATATAAGAAGTGGCCTCGCAAGGACAAGTCCCTGAGCGTGACCAAGACCAAGTTCCTCGCTTCAACAAGGAGCTTTTGACAGGACTCGCTTCGCCACCAGAAAGCGACACAGCGAGGTAACCTCGGCATCTTTCCCACAAAGTTGGCCTCGCCTCGTCCATCATGAGGCAGTGACACAATGAGACAACGGGGAAGTCACAAGGCTCGTAAAAATACCAAGCTCGCCACAGCTGTCCCCATGACACCCCTGAGCTAAGGATTCCTATTTAGGATGCCAAGTATCTTGTTTGGCATGACAACTCCAAGCATCAGATGGCAACAGGTTCAGGCCTACCGCCAACCTAGGAAGACCATTTGGTAGCCTACTTTCTGCAGTAGCCGGATTGTAGCCCTTTTTCCATCTTTCTCATTTATATCTTGATGTAACACCACTATAGCTGGTAATTAATGCATGTATCTCCTCCTTCCTCTTGGTCCTTTCCCTTCTGCACTTTAGACGCAACATTGAGTCCCAGAACTCCTCCCCGTTGGCTGAAGTTCGAGTCCTCCATACGAACGAAATTTCATCGTCAACATTTGGGTACCGTCTGTGGAGATCATCTACTTTCTGAAGTTTCCATTGCAGTGTGATAATGGCCAGAGGGAAAACAACTCAAAGTTCTACGATTTCAATTTCTCAGCAGCTCATTGTTGCGTCTGAAGCTTAAGAGGCTCAAATGCCCTATCTGTCCCGATTGGCACTTGAAAATACAATAAGAGAATTGGCTGAAACTATCAAAGTGCTTGCTCAGGCATAAGCACAAAATCCTCAAAGACAAGAAGAGGTCATGGCACAACTCTAGCAGCTTCGTGAGGAAGCTCAGAGAGAAGTCTGTGGCGATTATGACAGCCAGCGGTCGGGGGGCTCGCAGCGAGTAGAAAGCTCGACCCCTTACCGTGAAGATCAGCGTCCAGTAATGGAAGAGGTTCTCCAGAGGCTGAAACAGCTAGAGGAGCACCCACAACCTTAAAGCAATTAACCTCACTATGAGGAAACTTCATCATTTTCTGCAGAGATAGTTAAGCAATCTCTCCCACAGAAGCTCAAAGTGCCTGCTATCCCACTGTACGACGGGAATAGCGACCCAAGCAACCAGCTGGATGCGTTCAATTCTCAAATGGACCTCTAGATAATTGATCCCCTAGTGAAGTGCCGCGTCTTCATCGCCACACTAGGGATAATTCCTCGTGCTTGGTTTAGGTGCCTCCCTACACGTAGCATCGGCAGTTGGGAGGAATGTCAAAGGAAATTCGTTGACTAATACCAAGTGCTGAAGAAGCAACTCATGCCTCCTTGCAATGATTTTCTAGTGCAAGGACGACCCGCTCAAGGATTATGTAGCCTGATTCAGGCATGAGGCTAACTCCATGGAGAATCCCTCGGAGGAAAGCATTCTAACATCCATCTCAATAGGACTTCATAAAGATAGCAAGTTGTACATGAGCCTCTACAAGTCCCCCACTCTAGATCTTGTTGAATTCTATGATCGAGTAACCAAACAAATAAGATGGGAAGAGACTTTTGGGAAGGAGGAACCGAAGCATAAAGTGGGCCACGACGGTCCTACTGCAAGCAAAAAGAGGGGTGGCGAGAGTCACAATGACCCCATTCCTCATCTCGTAAAAAAGGCAAAACCTTAGCAACTAGAAGGCCACTTCAAGAGTTACATCATCCTATCAGACACACAGGACAAAATCTTTATTGCGGAAAGGCATAATGAAGACTTCGAAAAACCTTGGCCAATGAGGGTACCCGCCAAGTCTAGAGATCAGAGCAAATTTTGCGCTTATCACAATAAGGCTGGACACACCACGTCGGAGTGCCATGCACAGAAAAATGCCATTGAAGGGCTCATTAGAAAGGGTCGACTACAGGATTACATGGCAGGACCACCCAGGTAGCATGCTCAACAGGCTCAGTGAGTTATCACTCAAGAGCCGAGCCCTTCATCAGAACTATATTTTGATCCTGTAACACTCTTTTATTATTGATTGTACCAATTATGGCTTTTTGAATCAACATAAATGGTCAATTGGCCATGTGTTGCCTAGACAAAGTTTTTTCTCTATCATAACAATCTCGCTACAGTGAACGGTTTTCACCTCGCTACAGCATTATAGCGAACAGTTTCACCTCGCTACAGCATTATATTACAATCTTGCTATAGCGAATGATTTTCACCTCGCTACAGCATTACAGCAAATGATTTTCACCTCACTACAGCATTTTACAATTTCACTACAGCGAACAGTTTTCACCTTGCTACAACATTATATTACAATCTCACTACAGTGAATAGTTTTCACCTCGCTACAGCATTACAGCGAACCATTTTCACCTCGCTACAGTATTATATTACAATCTCGTTATAGCAAATGATTTTTTACCTCGCTACAACATTACAGTGAACGGTTTTTTACCTCACTACAGCATTATAACAAATGGTTTTCACCCCACTACACCCGAGGGCAAGATGATCCCTGTGCCTACCTCATGGTTACAAAAACATCACCACTCCCTGCAGCTCTCATGCAGCGAGTCCTCATGACTCAAACGAGACTTCCTAGGTGTAGCTCACTTGCGACCCCTCTCTCACTCACAACAAGCTGATTAACCAGTAAAATAGAGCGCAGCCGATTAGCTGAAAAGAGAAATTCTCATTAATTATCACAAGCTTACATATAACAATGCATGAAGCATTCATTATAGTATCTAAAAGAAGAAAAGCTCATACAGCAAGAAAACCTCGACCCAGTGAGGCAACAATACATCAGAAGAAAAAGACTGAAAGTTTGGCACTACGATTCCTGCAAAAAAGCAACCAAAAAGTCAACTACCAGTCATCGGGCTCATGCCTGGTAAAATAGCAGTAGCCCCAAAGTTCCTCCTACTTATTTTCCTCTAGCACGTCCTCTTGAGCAATACACAGAGCAAATCAAAAAGTCATAGAAGCTGGCTGGCCAGGCAGCAGCACCATAAGCAATGGCCATAGAAGGTGGCCAGAAGTCATCGCGAGCTCTCCCAGGAATCCACCTGACGGATCCCACGATGGAGCCATGTGCAACAGGCTATCCACATCTCCCAATGCTCTGTAATAGGCCATCCATGTCTCACTAAGCTTCGTCAGAAGCCAAGACACCAAAACACAGGGGGCTCTTCAGTCTCCTCCATTGAGCTTCTCTGGGACGAAAGAGGAAAGAATGCCTTAGGCTATAAAAAGATCCACTCAGCCCTTTCAAGAATCTAGAACGTACCCACCCTATTCTTCATCCAACAGCCCAAAATGAGCGGCAATGCCATGCCAATGGCCAAAAATGGCAAATAGGAGAAAGCATGGCCTAAAACAGAATAAAAAGACATTTGACAAGACACTTCAGTCAAGGAAGGACACTAACTGAAGATATGAATCAAGCCTCGAAAACTTGTAACTCCCGATCCACAGAGCAAACTGAGAGTTGGGGGGCTTATGTTATATACAAGAAGTGGCCTCACGAGGACGAGTCCCCAGGCGTGACTAAGACCAAGTTCCTCGCTTTAACGAGGAGCTTTCGATAGGCCTCGCTTCATCCACCAGAAAGTGGCACAGCGAGGTAACCTTGGCATCCTTCCCATGAAGCCGACCTCGCCTTGTCCATCATGAGGCAGCGACACAGCAAGACAATGAGGAAGCCATAAGACTCATAGCAATACCAAGCTCACCATAGTTGCCCCTATGACACCCCTGAGCTAAGGATTCCTGCTTGGGACGCCCAAGTATCTTACTTGCATAACAACTCCAAGCATCGGATGCCAATAGGTTCAGGCCTACCGCCAACCTAGGAAGACCATTCTACAACCTACTTTCTGCAGTAGCCGGATTGTAGCTCTTTTTCTATCTTTCTCATTTATATCTTGATGTAACACCACTGTAGCTGGTAATTAATGCATGTAACTCCTCCTTCCTCTTAGTCCTTTCCCTTCTACACTTCGGAGGTAGTATTGAGTCCCAGAACTCCTCCCCGTTGGCTGAAGTTCGAGTCCTCCATACGAACCAAATTTCATCATCAACAATATCTTAGGTAGATAATTGAAGTACCGAACGGAGTTGGTTATCACTGAAAAACTAATAGTTGAATAAAGAGATCTTAATCATGAAACTAGATTAAATTTCTTTAGGAATCTTTATTGGTTTGCATAGATCATAAAGGGCTTAATTTAATCTAATTCCACAAAAGTAGGTAAATAGGTTGATTTAGGAACTATTATTAGACCTTGAAAGAGGCTATTAATTAATTTAGGCAAAACCATCCTCAAATAAATTATGTTATCATAATAGGAAATAA
>JANHAO010028185.1:0-10666 GCA_026873985.1 Saraca asoca
ATTTAATGAGAAATTAATATTAATATTATAAATAAAATTATATTTTTATTAATAATTTATTACAAGAAAAATAAAATTATAACATCAATGGTAGTAATTTATTTTTTCCCTTTTAAGGTTTGTGACACAAAGGGTTCAAAAATTCATCAACACAAAAATGAGTTATCTAAACAAGTGATTTTTCAAATTGAAAGAATTGGAATACAGTCAATTAGAATTCATGTATTTTAAATCCCTTGAATTTTTCAAATTTTCCATCTATGGTAATTTCATTTTTTTGGGCTTTTCCAACTATCATTCAAATATGGCTTCCTCTCTTCAATTTCAATATTATACTAAAATTATGATTTTTGAGTTATTATACTAAAATCTTTTCTTGACCTCTCAATTACAAGAGATTATAGAGTGAGGGTATAAAACCTATGCTTCATATAATGGCTTGACTATTGAGAAAAAAAAAACTAAAATAAAAGCCTTCAAATATGCTAAAAAAGGAGTTTTCTATTCCAATTAGTCATGTTTAGTAGAATTTATAATGTTTCAGAAAATAATAGAATCACGCTCGAAGAAACACTCACAGAAAAATTAAGATATGAAAACTCTTCCAAAAGAACATTTTCATCCAAACATTAAGGAAAAAAAAAAAACATTCTGAGTGGGAGAACAAATTTTATGATAAAAGTAGCGATGCCTTTGAGGGATCATCTAATTCAATGAACATGATAAGGGGAAATTTTCTCTTAATAACATGTAAAAGAACAAGTCTAAAATTACAAAATTTCGACCTTAAAATGGTTTTCAAGCAAAAATAAGGAAAAAAAAAACATTTGATTGGTTAAAGCACACCAACCTTCCAATACATAGAACCTGAAATATTTCTATCTCGTAGATCTATAGATGAATGTATCTAAAAGATCATCCCGATGTTAACAATACTCATGTATATATATTATGATGTAAAAAATGCATCATATTTGCTCAAACAATTTCGATCCCAACAGATGACTATTTCTTGGAAAAATGTTTGACATCACAAATGGATAAAACAGGCACAATTTACAAACCCAATTTAACTATTCCAGATTGAGCTCAATTATTAAATGGAAAGGCAAGGGAAAGGATATGCTTTTGCATTTCATGAATACACTAAATGCAGATGTCATTTCACAACATCCCATTGATCTCCAATGTAAACAACTCCACAATAATTCTCTCAATTGGCCTTGAAAGGAGCCGACCAGATAGAACTTCCACAAGAAAGCAGCACACTGTAATAGGCTGGCAGGATGAACAATTCCACTAATATTAGTGCCGTAATCATGTTTACAAATATTTGACCATACGACGACCTTCCACACTCAGTTTTGTGGCTTGCAGCTGCATCTTTTTGGGTGCCCTCAACTGCTGCAACTTCTTATTCATCTGCAATCCACCATCCACACACTCGTCAAATTGGTCCGCAACTTAAAAGAATTGAAAAAGAATATCATAACTGCAATCCAACAAATCTACATAAAATGAAGCATGCTAAACTCACAAAACACAAAAGCAAACTGTTAATATATCAGAGGTAAAAACTTTATGAGGAAAATTCACTACTGAGGGAAAGAGAAGGGCCAAAGAAGAGCCCTGAATACATAAGGCAAAGTGAAAGACTGAAAGAATACAAAGGAAAAAAAAATGAGAAAAGATAGGTATACACATAAACTGAGCGCTCATTGCAGTAACTTGTTATCATGATGATTAAATAATTTTTCATATCTTATAATCTAAAGAGGCTCATTAGGGATTTCAATAGATCAAAACTTCCTATGTTATGTTCATCTGCCATACAGAGGAAGTTATTATTTTCCATACATCAATAGCACTTCACTTCTAGCTTAAGAAGATTTAGACAAAAGATTAGTTTTGCCTTGTTGAGATTATCTGAATATAAGAAATATCCCCTAGCTCCAAGCAGATTGGTCTGCAAACCCGTATGGTAACGACTTACAATTTATATCCCCAATCCCTGGGCATCCTAGATAGCTTTGAAGTTTTATGGTGTCTCACATTTGCAAAGATGATAGTTTTATCTGTTTGTAAATTAAAAATTCAAAGGCTTTATATAAAAATAGCACATTTTCTGTTGGTTCTTTTCAAGCTTTATCTACTAGTTTCTAAATACAGCCACATAAATAAACTACAGTGAACACAAGTCACCAACCTTCATACGATGCTGATCTTGAGCAGTTTGTTTTGCACGAGCTCTAACTTCTTCAGGATCAACCTTAGATTCGGGACGCACCACAAAATCCAATGGTATTGCTTCTCGCCTTGATGCATGCTGCCTAGAAGAGGACTGTTCAGACTTACGCCACCACAGTTAATATTAAACATCCATAACATACATCAATTGCCACTCAATCCAAAATGCACTACCAAAAACAAACTATTGCCTTTGAGCCTTACTGTGAAAATTCATCTAACTCAAGATCACCATCTCTAGATTCCATTCCTGCAGCCTCATTCATAGGCCTACAAGAACATAACAAATTAATAGAACCCAAAGTACTGCAATAGGTAAATATTATACTGCATAAGACAAATGTTAAAAAAATGGTGCAAGGGAGTACTTTTTAACTGGTGGCCTTCTAAAGGGAACCCTGTTATCTTCAACATTCCTCGTGTCTTCAAACCTTGTAATCTTATTAAATATACGACGGCTCTGCAAATATAATGCGAAGCCCTTTTCCCATGATAGTCGTGACACAGCCTTAATTTAGACCCTTCGATTGTTAAATTATGTATGGGGTTGTTGAATTATAACATTTGACAAATAAATATTTAAATATTTATTATTAATACAAAATTCGTATTCAATTTCATTTGTTTAAAATGTATGTATTTATTATCAATTATTCTTGTAGCACGATAATAGATAAAGAAAAAATTAGGACAAGGAAACAAACAAAAATAAAAATTCTAAAACATCGCATTTAGCAGTGGTTTTTTGGAAATAAAATTTTTAGAAAATTACCACTATAATCAGAAAAAACCACCGCAAAATATTTTTTTTTTTCAAAATTTTTTTAAAAACTACCACTAAATGCATCAAAAACTGCTATCAAAAATATTTTTTAAAAATTTTTTTTTACAAAATTACTACTAAATGTAATGAAAACTGCCGTCAAATATAATTTTTTTAAAAATTTTTTTGCCAAAACCGCTGCTAAATACAGTGCAAAACCATCGCCAAAAATAATTTTTTTTAAAATTTTTTTTCTATAACATATTTGCTAAATACAGAGAAAACCGCCATCAAAAACCATTTTTCTAAAAAAAATTTTTACAAAATCACCGCTAAATGCAAAGAAAATCACCACAAAAAATAATTTTTTTTAAAAAATTATTCTATAAACCGCTGTTAAATGCAAACAAAACAGTCGCAAAAAACAAAAAAAAATATTTTTCTAGAAAACTGCCACTATATATAATAATTCCAGCAGTTACATTAACAGCCACTATATACAACATTTCCAACAGTTTTAAAAACCGCCACTAAGTATAGAAATAATTACCGCTAATTCTTTTCGACCCATGAATCTGCGGTGATTTTAGGTATTAGCGGTAGTTTTACATAAAAAAAACTATATCTAAATACATATTTTTTTATAGTGCCATATGGATTTTTTAAGTAAATATTGAGCATAACCCTTAAATTAAATGTTTCCTAAACACATATGAAGAAAACAATTGTAGGAGGTGGAGAAAATTGCAAATCCGATGTGTAAGTATTTACTGAAAGTCATAGGACGCTGGTTGTAGCTAGTGAGATTGGGACAAAAGAGGCAGCTAATTTTCTCACAATTGTGTATTGCAGTCACGTTCGCAGTAGCCTTCACAGTTCCGAGTGGGATTAATCAGGCGACTGGCTTTCCCACGTTCTTAAATAGCACATTGTTTGAATACTTGCAATATTACTTGTTGCATCTTCTTTTTCAATCTTGATTATCATCAGCATCCTCACTTTGCGTTATGCTGAAATGGATTTCCTAGTAGTGGTGCACTTTAAGTTACTAGCCAACCTCTTCTTGTTTGTGTCAGTGGTGGCAATGGTGGCTTCATATTGTGTTGGAATTGCCATGATGTTTACAGGACCCCACATTACGGTAATGAGTGTTATCTCGCTTGTATGTATTTCAACCATGGTATTGGCACTTGAGCCTCTTCTTTGAGATTGTCCAAGTCTACATTTTATATTTAAGGTTTGTTGGAAATAATAATTTTGTAATTTAAATATATTTAAATTTATATATATTTTAGAATTATATTATTTAGATTTCTTATTTTTGAGGATGTATTTTAAATGTAAAAGTACATGTATAAGTGATTTATATATGTAAAGTTCATATAAGGCATTTATAGTTGTTATATAGTTACTTATACCATTATATATACTTATTATATTTGTATGCTAAGCACCTATGGTTAATTGAGTTTGAGTTAATAAGATCTATAAACCGCTACAAGTAATCACTCTTCGACTTTTCCTTCAACAGGGTTTACTTCGATTCTCTTGATGCTCAATTATGTGTCAATTTCTATTGTAAGTTTCCCACTTCTTATGTCCATTTATCTGATAAAGAAGAAAGAGGGTTGTGGGATCTTTTGCTCTTGAGAGGCAAAATTCTTGGTGGTCGAGTGTCGTGATTCGTGAATGAGCTGCTAATACTAAAGTAAGATCAAATACTTACAGTGTATTGTGGAAATAAGATAGAAGGCTATTAAAATGATGAGAGAACATATTCGAACTCAATATCTAAATTTCAGATGTTTCAATTCTTTTCTAGCTTCATTTAATTTGTATTCCAAATAAATGATAGTTAACATTGTCTTTGGAATTTTTTTGTACTGGTCATAATTCTCCCTCTTTGAGCTATTGATTTATTGGGCATAAACTAAATCCTCAAAAGATCAAGTAACCAAGTGCTAAGCTTGTAGACTGGTGGATAAGTGTCTACCTGTTAAAAAAGGTGTCAGTAACAATAATTACTCCTCTTCTGATGGACAGGGTAAGAAAATGAAGCATCATATTTGCTTTTAGTCAACTTTAACCCCCAACAAAAAGCTTTTCTTTTCCTTGGGGGCAAATGCTAGACATCACAAAAGGGTAAAACAGGCACAAAATTTACTAACACAATTTTATGTCATCATTGAACCAAGCCGAACTGAAGCTTGATTATTCAACAGAAAAAGCAAGGATTTGCTGGTGCGATTCATGAATACTCTAAATGCGGTTATGGTGTGTGCTGTTGTTTCACTACTTCCTGTCAAACTACTCAAATAAAGAACTCAACAATGATTTTCTCAATAGGTGTTGAAGGGAGTTGACTGGACAGAATGATTCATATTACGACAACACATTGTAAAAGGCCACCTTCCACACCCAATTTTATGGCTTGCAGTTGCCTCTTCTTTGGTTCCCTCAACTACTGCAACTTCTTATCTTTTGCATTTGACAATCCATAGACTTGTCATATTGGTCCACAAAGTCACAGAACTTAAGTTGATTATCATAACTACAGTCTGACAAATCCAGGAAAATGAAGTTGAACCCTCATAGCATAGGAGCAACATTAGAGAACATACATAAGGAAATTCATTACTGATGAAGTTATGACCATCAAAACATACTCAAATGAGGAAAATTAGAATATTGAAAGTACACCAAAAAGAAAAGAAAAATTAAGAAAAGGTAAGAAAATATGTACACCAAGCTTTATTTTGGTCAAACACGTCATAATAATATTCAATATATTTTGGTCAAAATTTGTGTTCAGGAGGGCTGAAAAATTAAGAAAAGGTAAGAAAATATCTACACCAAGCTTTGTTTTGCTCTAACACGTCATAATAATATTCAATATATTTTCAGATTTTATGAATTAAGGATGATCATTAGTGTTAAGTTCAACGTGTCATTACTTCGTAATTTGTGTTCAGGAGGGCTAAAATTTGACTTTTAGCTAATAATAAGGTTTAGACTAGTAAGATGTAATTCTTAATTTGTTCTGCCTCATCAGGACTCTTTAAACTAATATTTCTTAGCTCCCAGCCACACTGCTTTAAATTAATATTTCTTAGCTCCAAAGCACACTAACATAGCATATATCTACATACTGAAAGCTTAACTCTACCTCTAGTGAACAGAAGCATATCCTACTTGATCAATATTTACTTAAGCTTCATAAAATGTTAAATATGAGAGGGTAAATATAACTCAAATAGTCAATAAAATGAGAATTTCTATCCTCATTTGGGATAGAAATCTTTTTGGTTATAAAAACATCATGAATCATATCATACATATTCATAAGTATACAGGTATATACATGCGCATGCATCATCATATTCATTATACTCTTGTATGCTTAACTTAGCAAGCTCTACATTATCATGCACATCATTTCATCATTCATGTTTCATTTCATCAAATCATATATCAGGCAGGACGGTGGTGTAGTAAATCTTTAAAATGACTACCTTAATGTAGCAAATAGTGGAACTTTTAAGTCAATCAATTGTAAAATATTGGTATTATGGTATCTATTAGTGGGACCATTAGGTCAACAAATCACAATTCAGTTATTCATTTTATATGTCCTAACAACCTTGCATGATAGTTCAATCTCATATATATACACTAATATTATGTAAGTTAAAGGAAAGGAAGCAATGAGGTTATATGATCTTTAGCTATATCTTATCATGTTGAATGCACTTTCTACATACTGTATAATTATGCCCTCCTACACCGCAATGTCTCATGTATCATCAACTATTATGGTTGTCATAGTGATAGATAAATCATTCTATTCATCTTCCTAGTACACATAGACCTTTTTTTCCTTACTTTGTATCCGTTAGCATACATAAGAATATGCTATATATATGTATATATATATATATATTTGGGTATATACATATATATATGATTCAATCTCTAAACTTTTGCCTAATATACCATTCTACCTTTACTAGGTATACCATTCTACACATAATCATATTTAACAAACATTCCTAGTAATTTTACATATATTTATAATCCTGACCTCATAATTCTGTGGTTCTATCTAGGCTGTTTATTAATTTTCCTAACATTACAGAAAACATTTGGGTCATTTTGAAAACATATATATATATATATATATATATACATATAAGGAAAATAAAATCAAAAGAGTATATAAATCCTCATTCACTTAGGTAGGAGAAAGTTCTCTTAAACCTACCTTGGAGCCCTTCTTTAGTTTTGACTCTAGCCTTTGACTATTAGAAAAAAACCTTGCAACAATCAAAAAACATAAAAGAAAATTAAACCTGAAGAAAATATAAGAATTTAAGATAAGAAATTAGTCTTTTTAAGCTAAAAACCTTATCTTAAGCTCAAACTCTTGAAAAACGCAAAATAAAATCCATTTTAGCTGAGTAACGCTCTTTGAAAATTACTCAATTTCAAATAAGGATTATAATTTTCACTGAGGGCTATCCTTATATAGACCCTCACAGCAATCCAATTGACCGACTATTACACGTCCAATTGACCACCTCTCTAGAAGTGGTTGATTGGCCAATCTAGGTTTCAAGCACTTGTTCAACCCATAACATCGGGCTAATCAATCTTACAATTTTAGTCCAATGTGCTTTTGTAGTCTGACTCATTTCAATCTAAATTTATTACTATTTTCACCTAATCTAGTACTGTCTAGATTAAGGGATGTTACATTAGAGTTAAAAAATTTTATGAAAAAACTAGTCCTACAAAATATGCTAAGGAATTAGATATCATATTTTATTTAGTTTTAAAGTTATTTTATTATTTAAATTTTAATTATTCATATTTAATTTCTTTTATTTTATGAAGTTCTACGATGATTGATATAAATAATTAAGTCCTACATCGTTTAAGTCTTATGTATTGTTCTTTAAGTATTGTTATATATTTTATACCTCTTAGAGGATTTTATTCAATTTAGTATTTAGTCGATAATGAATTCGATATTTGATATTAGCTTCTTATTTATTTGTAATGTAAAAAATTTATTTTCCCACTTCCTCTTTTCATCCTATCCCAACATGTAGGCAGGCCCAGCCTATGTGAACGGACTTAAAAATTATAAGTTGGATGCACTATAAACATAATTGATCCATTGAACCCATAGGTTGAGGTTGACATTTACATCGCTAACAAAAATAAAGCAATACAACTAAAACCCTTGTGTTGCATCGACTATGTATGTCACACTATACTTTTAATATTACAAAATTTATAAAACTCTTTCTTTTAAATTTTTACCTAATTTACCATTCTACCTTGATTAGATCTATCAGTCCTTATCTAAGCTAATTTAGGATAATTTTTTTATTTTAATCCTTATTGGATGGTTAAATTATATTAATTATGAGAAAGTCAAATTTTTTAAAAATATCTTACTAAAGTTATGTTCCAATCCTATACTAAACCATCAGCTAAGCACACCCTCTTATACATATACTCAAATTTAAACAAACATTACCAGTAATTCTACATTTATTCATTGTCTTAACCTTATAACTTTATGCTTCTATCTAAGTCTTTTACTAATCTTTCTAACATTGTAGAAAACATTTGGACTGTTTTGAAAATATAGATATTTATAAGGAAAATGAAGTCAGAAGAGTAGTAATAGGAAAGAGTAGGGATGTGCAAAATGCAATCAAATCGACTACAATTGACCCAACCATTTCCCATTCCATCAATTATATAGTGTTGAAAATTGCAAATAGTTTAATTCAAAGAAGTTTGAAAAATAATCAGTTACAAGTGGTTAGTTTTGTGTGTCCTGTTAGAAACCTGATATATCCTATAACTGACCAAAAAAGATGAAACATTTAAATTTTCCAGTCATAAAGTGCATTTTCAGTCTTCAATTGAAGGCTGAAGACTTTGTTTCATTGTTCATAGTTTCACATTCTTCCATCTCCCTCTCTCTCAATTTTTTCTCATCATTCATTGTAGCTTTTACTCCTTCTAGCATCATCATTGAGATCAACCATCAAAGCAATGCCATGTGTCTCTAGGTCTTCTTCCTCATCCTCATAGAGCACAGCAATGAATCTCGATTAGAGTGGCAATAAGTGATTCAAGCCACCAACTTCACTTATGATAGTTCAAGTTAAATCCATAGCTTTCTAAGATAAGGAAGACAAAGATAGTGATAGTAAGCGAAGTAGAGTGTTGAACCGCTGACAAGGACGGACAGGTAATAGAAAAGGTGGAATAGATACAGAGAGATTGGGATTGTTAGAGAAAGAAAGAGAGAGTTTTGGGGATTTATTGTTAGATAATTTGGAACTGATCATTTTTTATCACCAAACCGATTTAAACCATTTTCACCCATGTTTAACCAACCGTTTCAATGAGCCACGATTGTAGCATTAAAAATGGTGGGTTATGGATCATCTTGGAAGTATGTTGGTTAGCAATGGTTAATTCATTTTAGACTTGAAACTAACCAAACCCAACACTTGCACATTTCTAAGAAAGAGTTCTCTTACACCTGCACGTTAAAGCTCTTCTTTAATTTTGACTCTTGCCTTTAGCTGTTAGGAAAACATCTTGTAACAACTAAAAAACAAAAAAAAAATAAAAATTAGAGGAAGAATAAGAACTTAAAGGTAAGAAATTGGTTTTTCTAGGCTAGAAACTTTGTCTTAAGCTCATACTCTTGAAGAGTGCAAACCAAAATCTATTTTATCTAAATAACTCTCTTTGTGAGCTATTCATATATAAATGAAGATTACGATTTTTGTTAAGGGCTCCTGTTATATTGACCCTCATGATGATCTGATCGACCGACCAGTCCAGGTTCTGAGCACCTACTAGGCCCAAAATCCCAACCCAATCAATCTTATGGTCTCAATTCAATTTGCTTTCATAGTCTTATTCATTTCAGTCTCAGTTTATTAATTACTATCCTAACACGATATAATAATTTCATGTTACTTTAGAATTAAAAGATTTTATAAAACATCAAATCCTACAAGATGTGATCAGGAAATAGATATTATATTTTATTTAATTTTAAAATTATTTTATTACTTAAATTTCAGTTAATTATATTTAATTCCTTTTATTTTATGAAGATTCACGTTGAATAGAGTAAGGATTATTAATTTAAAAAACTAATATAAATAATTAAATTTCACGTTGTTTAAGTCTTATGGATTGTTCCCCTATTATTGTTATCTATTTTGGACTTCTTGTGGAGTTTTATTCAATTGATTATTTATTATATAATGAATTTAATATTTAATATTAATTTATTGATTTCCAATGCAAGAAATTTATTTTTCAACTTTTGCCTTCCATCCGGTTCAAATGCCTAGGCCGACCCAACTTAAGTGAAATTTGTTTGTCAAAGTACATTTCAAATTTGTACTTAAAAATTACAAGTTGCATTGATAACAAACAAAATTGGCCCACTTAATTCACAGGCTGAGGCTGAGGCGACATTTACATCTTTAACTAAAATAAAGCAATACAACTAAATCCCTTGTGTCGCATGTATGTCACACTATACTTTTATTTTATTTTGGATTAAGATAATATTACAAAATTTATATAAGCTCTTTCTTTTATAAAATA
>JANHAO010028186.1:0-10666 GCA_026873985.1 Saraca asoca
TCATGTTTTAACCAACAATATGGAATTTCCACTGATACAACTTTTGGGTCAATGATGACTAGTAGTTCTAGCTAATTTTTCTGCTATTGGAGTACTTGGTGTCATTGGTAGATGGAAAAGTAACTTGAAATGGTTATTTAATTTCTTTTCTTGCATTGTACTGCAAAACTTTGTAAAAACCACGGCAAGGCCAGGAATTTTGTGACATCTTGGTCATCATTGTTTTAATATTTTCGAAATCCATTCACCCATAATAAGGCATGGATTTTTTTTCTGTCATCTTCGTTTCATTGTTTTTTATATATTTGAAATCCATGTGCTAATTGCATTTGAATGTTATCTTCTCTCATTATTCTATCTTTTTCAACTTCAGGCTTATGCAGAAGCACCAGGGTTTTCTTGTCCTTGGGTTCCCCTTCTTCCAGCTATTTGCATATTCTTCAACATGTTCTTGTTTGCTCAGGTTAGCCATATTCCCTTTTTGAAATTTCACTAAAACATTTATATGCAACAAGAACTACTAAGCCCCCATGGCTACATGTTTGTTTCGCATAGAGATGAGATAATTGATTTTGAGCATAATTAATTGTTGGTAATTGATTTTGATAGAATTGATTATAAATGAATTTATTTTATGTTTGGTAACATTATTTGAGATTTGATTTTACTAGATGCATAATTGAGATTTTGGAGAGCATTTTAAGACACAAAATCATGATTGTACAAAAATTACAACATGTTTATGATTCAATTGTGATTTTGAGCTATATGTATATATGAAAAAGTTAAAGTCAATGGTTTTGTATATCAAAGCGAGGAAAGTGATATTGAACCTGTTGTTATTCTTCTTACAGTTACATCGTGAAGCATGGATAAGATTTGTCATTCTCAGTGCTGTTACGATTGGTGTTTATGCTATTTATGGCCAGTACCATGCTAATCCTACTTCAGAGGAGACAATAATTTACCATAGGGCACTAGAGGGAGAAGCTCAATGAGTTATTCATTCAGTACTATCTCATGCCTTTTGAGGCTTGTTAACTGGTCTAGGGGCCATCGTATTTGTATCTACCACAAGTGGTTTGCGATCAGTTCTTGCATAAAAGGCTTTGTTCTTTGGGAAATATTTATACAGCAAATCAACAAAGATTCATTTTGTAGAGACTATTTGTATACATAAGGTTGCTGGGTGCAATTATGGTAAATATTATGTAGCAATGGCAGCAAGCATCATGAGATTGTCAAAAGAATCAAACTCTTATTGTCTGTTTGGATGGGAGAAAATAGCCGGAAATGAAAGAAAAGCGAGGGGTACCCTTCAAAAAACTAAATTGAAAGTGAAGAGGTAGCCCTCGATTTCCCTTGCTCCCAAAAAAACCATTAGGAAAAAACTTACTTTTCATATTACATGGACAAATCTATTGAAATAAATATTTGTTGAGTGACTACTATTACTTCTTTATTTCCTACTATTGTATCACATGACATTTTGTGTCTTTCATCAGGTGAAAAGTGAAATTATTCAAGTGAGAGCATTTGTAGTTCTAGGCAAGTAATGATTCCCTCAATCTCTTTCACTCACGCTTCCACTTACATGTGCAATTGGATTCTATTATTTGTATGGGAAGGAGTGCAGTGGGATTTAGAAAGTGAGAGAAGCTTCATTCTGGTTTTAGTAGGCATAATTAAATGATGTGTTTACTTAAAATGTTTGTTTTGAAAGATATTTAATTTGAAATTAGTAGTGGGAGTTTATTAGTTAAGCAACTAAAGAAGTAAGTTGCTAGTAATCTCGTTTGTAATTCATTTTGGAAGATAACGAGATACCCCTTTATGCTAGGTATGATAATAGGGCAGGATGGGAACAGGTCAACTTTCTCTTGTTCCATGTTCCATTATAGGAAAAAGAATTTGTTTTGTTCCATGTCATCAGCGGGGAAATTTGTCTCATTCTCATTACCTATGGGACAATAAAACATGGTAGAAACTTTTAGAAAATGATTAAAAAACGAAAAAGTTGTGAAAAAAATATAAATCTTGAAATTAATTGTTATAAATTCATATTTAATCACTAAATAATCTCAAACATATATAAAAAGAGTTTTAAATTTACAATTAATAATTTTAAATTTTTTATATCAAATTATAATGCTCCACTATTATATAATTATTTAAAATACTTAATGCATATAAAATATAATAAATTTATAAGCATATAATTTTAAAATATTTAAGTTTTCTTATTTAAAATATATTACATATTATAAAATAAAAATAATACAACATTCCAAGATTTGATACGGACAAACTTGTTCCATCCCTATTTCCACAAGAAAAATACTCTTTCCATCCTCATGCCCCACGAGACAAATCCTGCAGAAATCTCCAAATTCTGGCCCAATTGCCATCTCTAATCAAAGCTTTCATTCATTTATCTTTGCTTCTTGTTCAACTTTCTCTTTTGAAAGCCAAATATTGCTAGATAGGATTAGCAGTGGAGGAAGGCCACTTGGTCTAATGTGTCTTCATTGGCCTAGTCCAACTTATCTGTAAAATAGAATAGATTTGAATTTGGATTTAACTTTTGGTCTGGTTTACAAAATAGGATAAATCATATTAGTTAAACCTTACAAAATAGGATAAATCATATTAGTTAAACCTTAACACACTGGCCTATTACATTGGCACGCGAGAGTACATACACACACATGTATATATATTGTTGATACCAAAATCCGGTCAATCAGTTGAGTTTAGTGTTACCTCTGACTGTAAGCTAAATATGACAAAAAAACAGTGAAAGGAAGTAGTAAAGAAGAAGAAGAAACAGCAATACCAGAAGTTTATCATGGTTCGGCTAAAGCCAGTTTGGCCCCTACGTCCACGTTGATATTTTATTATGCACTGGAGGGATTGGTTTTATAGAACATGAATACAAACAACGGAGTTTTCTCTGGGTGAACAGTGCTCACTCTTAATACTGGCAAAGCTTTTGTATGTATATGTGCTTTCTTTCTTATATGGTGACCTCCCTCTCTATTTATGGAAAAGGGGAGGATTACAAGTGTAATTTCATAAGCAACAAAATAATTACTTCCGCTGTTCTGGGCATTTAATGCTTGACGTCGGATAATTAATGCCGGGCAAATCATTGTTGGATTCCTGGGGAGCTTATGTGTAAGTTTAGAGGCTGAGCTGTCAGCAGGAAACGTGTGCCTTGGGTTGCTGACTGGGCTCCGTACAAGTATCCGCTATTAGTGGGTGAGCTGGAAGTTGAGCGAGCTGATGGCTCTGGCCGGCCTTTTCCTGCCTTAGTTGGAGGTACTGGTTTCTTCTTTTTTGTTCGGCTTCTTTGGACCAAAGGTTTCCTCCCATCGGATCTCCTTGGTAGCTCAATTCACCCAGGCTCTTGATAGGGGACTTGTATATGTCCTTGCATAATTTCTCGTCCTTTCAGAGTCTAGCTGAAATTGCCGTAAGGATACTCTCATCAGACGGATTGTCCACGTTACTGACTTCTTGCCGGAACCTGGCGATGTAGTCCTTGAGTGATTCTTCTTTTCATTGAAAGACTGTGACCAAGTGGTAGAAGGGGGAGAGTTGTCTCTTCAGTGCTCTATATTGATTGAGGAACTTAGTTTGGCATTCATCCCAGCTCCTTATGCTGCGAGCTGGAAGGCTTCTAAACCATGTCTGTGGTACTTCTCCGAGAATGGTCGGGAAGACTCAGTATTTTACCAATGGGTTGGAGATTTGTGGGTCCATCTGGACGTTAAAAGCGTCCAGGTGGCTGTAAGGATCACTATCCCATTGTAGAGAGGGATGTTCGGGATCTTGAATCTGTGGGGAAGGGGCTTCGTCTCGATTTGGCAAGAGAGTGGAGTTCTCTCCTTATGTGACTCCCGGTTCCTCTAGGATACAGAGTTTTTCTCCAATTGTTCCATCCTCTGGGGTAACTCTTCGACCATTGGGTCTCGAGACTTTGACCGTTGACTGGAGGTCTTTCGACTCCTTTCTTCTCGCTTACTATGAGAATGTCAGTCTGAAGTTCTGTGCTTCTTGCCATGCTCGTGATTGAACAAGTCGCGATCTGTCTCTTGCTCGCTGTCAGTTTCGTGCGAGCTCTTGCTCTTGCTCTTGTGTGAGCTTTCATATTGGTGATCATCCTCCCTGTCCTCCTGATCCTGGTGGACTTCGGACCTTAGCCGTGAATTGGACGAGTGCAGTGAGCTGGCTCAGTGACGTTCAACCCTGGCTTGCTCTTCATGTTGAGGCCCTGACTGATGACGTCCTCCCTTGGGTGCAACCACTTTATCCTACCTTAGCGCACCTTGGACACGTGTTTGAGCCAATATTCGCACCATATCGGCCAGTTCCTTTACTGTATTCTTTAGTGCTTCATGGCATCGGTCAAGTGCCTCTTGGCACTGTTGCCAAGTCTAAGCCTCATCAGCTTCATGGGCTATGGGTTGGTGTTGGACGAAGGAAGTTGTGCTGGTGTTGGCACCCGCCGGGGGAGCAGCTGCGTTCTGCTGTTGTATCTGACCTCTGGGTTGGCCAATGGGAACTTTTGCACTCCTGGTAGATTTTCCTCTTGCCATTGTGTTTGAAACAGCTTATCGGAGACTGAAAAATGAAGAATGTGCAATAGGGCCCTCTTTCTAGCACTAAAATGTTGACACCAAAATCCAGTCAACTAGTTGAGTTTAGTGTTACCCTTGATTGCAAGCTAAATATGACAGAAAACAGTGAAAGGAAGTAGTAAAGAAGAAGAAGAAACAACAACACCAGGAGTTTATCGTGGTTCGGCTAAAGCCAGTTTGGCCCCTATGTCCACGTTGATCTTTTATTATGCACTAGAGGGATTGGTTTTACAAAACATGAATACAAACAACAGATTTTTCTCTAGGTGAACAGTGCTCACTCTTAATACTGGAAGAGTTTTTGCATGTATCTGTGCTCTCTTTCTTATATGGTGACCTCCCCCTTCTATTTATAGAAAAGAGGAGGGTTACAAGTATAATTTTATAAGCAACAAAATGATTACTTTTGCCATTTCAGGCATTTAATGCTTGGCGTCAGATAATTAATACTGGGCAAATCATTGTTGGATACCTAGGGAGTTGATGTGTAAGTTTGGAGGCTGAGCTGTCGCAGGAAATGTGTGCCTTGGGTTGCTGACTAGGCTCTGTACAAGTATCCGTTGTTAGTAGGCGAGCTAGAAGTTGAGCGAACTGATGGCTCTGGTTGGCCTCATAATCTGTGCCTGGTCGTTCTTCTAAAGGTCGTGGGCTTCTCACTAAGGGGTTGAAAGTTTCTTCAGCGAGCTGCACTCTTTCATTCGTGACGTTGCGGGATGCCTCCAGCTCGTACTCGACAATCTGGGGTCCTCGCTTAGCGATCTCAAACTCTGGCTTGGGCTTCCACTAGACTAACTCGGTCTCCTATTGGACCTCGATCGGCCCAAAATATGCTTCCAAAAAATCCCTATAACATATATATAATTATATAATATAATATATATATTTAGAAAAAAAATTATACACATTTTAAAAAGTATAAAAGAACTCTAATGCTTACTCATTTTTTTTTTAAATTTTAGCCTATATTATTTCTTTTTAGTAGAATTTTAGCCTTTATTATAATTTTATATTATGATTATATAAATGACTAATTTATAATTCTTATTAATATTTACATTTATTTTATATATTATAGTTGTTAATAATAATATTTTTGGAGGATAATTACTAATAGTTGATAAGCCTATATTGACTAATAGGCCAGGTCAAATCTTTAAAATTTATATATAAATCATGTCAAGTCAAATTTTGAGCCTAAAGTAAGCTTATAGGTTAAGTCGAGCTATATATATATATATATATATATATATATTGAGAAAAATATACTAACCTTTGAGATATACAAAAACCACCTCTCATGTACTTTGAAATACTATGCTTTACTCTAATTAAGCACATTCCATTAGAAATATAATAGAATATTTCTTAAGTATTTGTTTCTTAAGTCAAAAATAGGATTTCTAAATGAAATAATATTTAATTACTACATTATCCTCAAAACAAAAGCAATTTTCTATACAACCTAATTAAAAACTAACACAACATATATTACAACTCTCTCTCTCTCTCTCTGAAGTGCCAAAAAGTGAAGGAAAAAAAAACTTTTATCAAAAGAAATCAATAGTTGAAGTGAAATTATAATTCTCCAATATTTTTTTTGCTTCTAAATTTGTTGTATTTTATTGATCATATTTAAATTAGAATTTTTTTTTTTACTTTAGTACACAAATTTTTGATAATTGCTTGTGATTTCTTTTTGCCTTATTTCTTAAATGTGTAATTTTTTTGTTTATTTATTAGACATGAGTAAGAAGTTTTGTGATTTTTCTCGTTATGAGACTATTTTTTTTGTTGTTAATTCTCGTATATGAATGCAATTTTTGGAAGTATATTTGAAGATATGAGTTCAATTTTTTTGTATGATAAAAGCTTTTTTTTTTTGTTATAAGCTATTTTTATCTAATAAAATTAGATGATAACAAAATTATTACTGCTGTAAAGAATTTAGCTCTTATTTTTTGGTCAAAAATGTTAAAAATGAGAATTTCATACTAGGAATATTTTTGGTATCTATTGGTCAAATAACACTGCATCTTGATAAGGGGAAACAACTATTTAATGAAAAAAATTAATATGGATTTATGTATAACTTGTTTTATAATTGGAGGGGAGATTGGATATGTTTCCAAACTAGAGGGGAAGTAAGTATAATTTTCACATAAGTCATTTTGTTTGTTTGCAATTAGGAGTGTGTAGGAGTTGGGTTGGGTTGAATTTTTTATAAATCTTATTTTGATTTGATCATATTAGGGTTTAAAATTTTTCAACTCAATCTATCTATAATTTGTATAGAATTCAATTAATATGTAAAGCTTGAAAAAACAAACTTCTATAGACTTTATTTACTTTAGGCTTATTCATGCCCTGACCCAATTCTAATTCTTGGTCACATTCCCATCAATACCACCTCCTATAAAATTTGTCTTGCTATTAAGGCAGAATGTAGGAAACTGGACTTATATTCTAGTAGCTTCCTCCTAAATGGCTTTTTCTACTTGCTAGTTCTTCTAGCGGATAAGTCATTCCATATGCTTTGTCTCTTGTTTCTCCACTTGTCTAGTGGATAAGATAGCTTTGCATTCCACCAGATGAGGGGCTTCATTTTCTAGTTCAGGTGGTAATTCTACCTCCACTAGATGGCTGCCAGTAGCTTTCTTCAGCTAAGATACATGGAATACTGGGTGTATCTTAGCAGACTCAGGCAATTACAGCTTATAGGCTACTTCTCCCATGCAAGCTATTACTTGGAAAGGACTATAGTATCTTACAGCCAACTTTGGATAAATTCTCCTTGCTACAGTTTGCTGCTTATGGGGCCTCAGCTTGACATAGACCCAGTCTCCAACTGAAAACTTCACATCTCTCCTTCACGCATCACAGTTCTACTTCATAATATTTTGAGCCCTTAGGAAATTATGTTTTACTTGCCTAAGAGCCTCATCTTTATCTACCAGAGCTCTTGCCACAAATTTCACCTGAGTTTCACCTTCTAAATAATGGACAATTATTGGTGGAGGATGTCCATACACAATTTCAATTGGGATTGTTCCAGCAGTTAAGTGGTAGGAGGCGTTATACTAAAATTCTATTGAAGGAATATAAACCAACAAATTTCTAGGTTGTTCAAAGGTAAAACACCAAAGATATGTCTCCAAACAGCGATTAATCACCTTTGTTTAGCCATCAGTTTAGGGGTGATATGAAGTGCTCATCTTCAACTTAGTTCCCTAAAGCTTGAACATTTCCTTCCATAAATTACTCAGAAAAATAGGGTCTCGGCCACTTACAATTGCTCTAGGGAACCTATGCAGCCTAACCACATTCTTAACAAAGATTTCAGCTACTATCTTAGCTATAAATGGATGCTTAAGTAGGGCAAAATGAGCATATTTGGATAGACGATCAACTATCACAATAATGACTTCAAACCTTTAAGACTTAGGTAACCTAACAATAAAGTCCATTAAGATTTCTTACCAAATCAGCAGAGGTATAGGCAGTGGTTGCAATAGTCCTGTAGAAGCCATGGCTTAGTACTTGTGTCTTTGGCACACGTCACACTCCCTTACAAATCATAGAATCCTTTGCTTTATCCTAAGCCAAAATAAACTGCTTGTTATTCGATTGTAAGTTCTGGTGAATCCATAATGTCCTTTGATAAGAGAAAAGTGATATTCATGCAAGATTGTAAGAATGAGTGAAGAGTTTTTGGATAACACCAGTCGACCTCTATGAAATAGCAGATTTCCTTTCCATTTAAATTTTGGTTTTGAGGCTAGATCTTTCTTAATACTTTCTACCCACTAAGAAAGTTCCATGTCTGCAACAACTTCCTCTTTCACCTTTGATAAGTCCAACAAGCAAGGTTCAACTATTATTGAATGTAACTCCTTGTATTCCTCTATCCTGGACAAAGCATCTACAACCTTGTTTTCTGGTCCTAGCTTATAGATTACTTCAATCTGTGTTGCACGTCATCTGATTCAACTTTTCAAAAAGACGATCATATTTATATTGTTTTGGCCCCTTCCATGTAAATTTACCACCTTGCATTTCTAGGTCATGCAAGGTACAATTATTTATTCTTTCATTGAAAAGATTTGCCTTGTGCCAATTAAAAGGGATGCCTCCCTTCTTCTCACTTGGATTCCTAATATCATTAAAATCTCTTGCTATCAATCATAGACCATTGATAATCTGCCTAATTTGAAACAACTCTTCCTATAAAACCACCTTTCGCTTTGGACTTAGATTCTCATAGACAATTGGTAAAAACCAATAGCTCTCCAAATTCTGTGGAACTTTCAAATGTATAAACTAATGATGATTTTGAATAATTTCTATAGAAATTCTCTGGGATCTCTATGTTAACCAAATACCCCTAGAAAATCCATTCCTTTCTACCAACTCCCATTGGCCATAACCCAACGCTTTGAAAATATTTTCAGCTCTACTTGACTCTACTTTTGTTTCCAAGAGAGCCAAAATTTCTGGATTTATAGAATTCATTATAGTTCCAACTTGATTTACAAACAAATTGTTTCCTACACCTCTACAATTCCACACCACTATTTCCTTAAGCATTAAAATAATTTTTTTCAAAGAAAATAACAAATAGCACTTTACAGCCCTTAATTGAGCTATATAACTTCCGTTTTCATCCCTGACTTGTCTAACACAACTACCTTATGCTCATTAGATTAATGCATACCCATTCCACTTGCTATATTTCCCATGTCATATAGTTTCTCTTTCTCATGCATGAGTGTGTTGCTAGTACCAATATGCCCAGGAGTTACTACATCACCTATCTCAATTTGCATGCAAAGTGGCGCTTCAGGCATATGGACAACCTTATAATGTTATCCTCCATTGGCTCTTTATTAAGAAAACTTAATAGCTGCTTTTTATTCTCTTTAGGCAACAAAATCAATTGTTCTTGTGGTTGACCATTAATCACCTTCTCTTTGTGGGCCTCATCTTTTCTCCTTTACAAAGCACCATATCATTCTCACTTCCTTGTTTTATTTTATTATGTGCTTTAATACTGATTGCTCCATTCCTTCATTTATTGGCACCATTATTAGAGCTTCCATTAATAACTCAATCCTCCTTTAAATCACGTGTATTATTGGTATCACTTTGCTCTAGAATTTCCTCATTTTACAGAGAATTTGGAACCAAAATTATTTATCTTGGTTGATTGATTTTTATTGAAAAAAATAATTAAGGTTTGTATTAGGGAAAAGTAGAAAGAGGCTAGAGAGTGTTTGGAGATAATACAAATAATATAATTAAATAAATAAGACTACTGAAATTACATTAAAAGACTTAACCCTATTCTTTTATTTATATAGAGCCTATATAAGAGATAAAATTCTAATAAAACTCTAACTTATTAACTTATCGAAACTTATAACTTATCTCTTGTGTTATAGTCTAACTAAATAACCTAGTGACTTATTAGTTATATATTCTATCTTTATTTCCTAACACTCCCTCCTAAGTTAAAGCTTTCAAAACTTAAGCTTGTTACATTAATTTAAATTTTGAAAAAATAAAATGTAGTAAAAAATGATTATAAGAAAATTCACAAACTTCAAACTACATGAACGGCTTCGCCAAACATAGCATGCTGACAACTCCCCTTGAACCAAATACTCACAAGCCCCAAAAATAATGTCAAAGCCTCGGTAGATACAAATAATATAATTGAATAAATAAGACTGTTGAAATTACATTAAAAGACTTAACCCTATTCTTTTATTTATATAAAGCCTATATAAGAAATACTATTATAATAAAACTCTAACTTATTGACTTATCTAAACTTATAACTTAGCTCTTGTATTATAGTCTAACTAAATAACCTAGTGACTTATTAGTTATATATTCTATCTCTATTTCCTAACATTCCCCTTCAAGTTGAAGCTTTCAAAGTGTAATACCCGAAAAATTTAAAAGAATAAAAAGGGAAAAATTTAAAATAAAAGTTGAAAATGAAAAGGACTCAATTGAAAGCT
>JANHAO010028187.1:0-10667 GCA_026873985.1 Saraca asoca
AACTAACAAGTTCCTAAAGAATAGGACTTCTTATTTGACTAGAATTCAAAACTCAAAACAGTCCAATAAGCAAATATTTAACAGAGCCAACCATTGGATGATCATATCTAAATTCTTCTTCAGCTTGACTCAATAAATCTTGAAATAAAGGTTGGTTCAAGTATGCTACAGGAATCAAGAACCTCTTCTTTTTTTCGTCTCCAACATAGACTGCAATATAGCCCTTTGGAACATCTGCACGCCTTTGAACACGACCAGACAAGCGGAAGCCCATTTCTCTGAACTCTTATTGGTTGAAGACCAAGAGAAAATGGTTTCACTTTCAATGAACTTGTTTGAGAAGGAAGCTGGAAACTAATATTGGGGATGGTTGAAAAATATCAATTAAGGACTGGTGTTGCTTGTGGCTTCAACCATGAGTGCATATAGATAAACAGTTCTATGGCAACTCAATCATTTACTATCAAAGTAAATTGGAGTAAGTTCTATTATTTCGAGGGAAATGAGCCCATGAAGGATCACATGGCATTGTCCCTCCACAGCTTACTCTAGAAAACAGCCACTTGGAAGTTAAAACTAGAAAGATATGTCAATGTCAAAATCTAATTCTTGGTACCTAAGAAATTTTTAATGGCAGGCACATTTTGTTCTAGACATGTTTAAGACATAGCGTATGCATTTTTCTTAAGCATATATGAATATGATGTTTATCAAGCATGTCCAAGATGATATTGTATGCATGTTAACCATTAAAATGCTTAATTTGACAAAACATTAGGTTTTGACATTCATATAAAAATCTCTATAATTTCAATTGTCTGCCCATTCTTGTAGGCTGTTCGCCAGAAAGTGGGGTTCCCACTCTTACAAATTCTGGAGCCCATGGCTTGATATATAATTGGAGACCTTTAAGACAATACCATGCGATCCTTCAATCTTGATGAACCTATGTCTCTTGTTAATATCCATAGGGTAAGTTTCATTTATGCAGCCAATGTTTTGCCAGAGATCTCCTCATCTCTCACTCCAAATCAATCAAAATATTTATATATATACTTACCATGTTATAGTTGCACAAACTCACAAGACAAGTCTTTGGCTATTTTTAGAGCATCTAAGTCCCTCTCTTACAAATCCTTTCAAGGCACTCCCTTCATCTTGGTTTAATACAAAGTTAAATCAATGGGATTCCGCTTCCCCAGTCGTGCTCAAAGGTGTGTAGAGGTCCCAAAGGGTTATGTTGCAGTGTATGCAGGAGAAAAACAAAAGAAGAGGTTTCTGATTCCTGTATCATATTTAAACCAGCATTCATGCCAAGACTTATTGAGCCAAGCTGAAGAAGAATTTGGATATGATCATGCAATGGGCGGCCTTACAATACCTTGCAGTGAAGATCTCTTTATAGAAATCACTTCTCGCTTGCGTTGAAGACTTGATATCTGGAGAGCAAAGTTTTCTGAAACACATTTTTGTAGAATAGACATCATCCACTATTGTGCATATATTCTTTTTGTTAACATGTACTCTGAATGAGAAATTATGAAAAGAGATTAATTTTCACTTTCTACACATTATTTTGCTTGCTTAATTTCTCTCACAAATTCAAGATCAGGCATCGCTTCTACACTAAAATCAATTGCAGAATCATTAACTAATGTGTGAACCTTGTTCATTACAACTTCCGTTATGTCCTTCTCAAGAAGAAACAAATCAGTTCGGATTTGAGTATGCAACTCAAATCCGAACTGAGAGATCACATGGTATTGTGTTTCCTCAAAATTCAACAACTTAATTCAGATTTGAGGATATGAATGAGGTAACTCGGTAAAGAGTACCCACTTGAAGTTGAAGAGATGGGTAGAAGTTAAAAATCAGATGAAGTTATAGCAAACTAATGAGGTAACTCAGTATGTAGCAATCTTATTTAAGGCTAAGTCTCCGATTATCTGTTATCTTTCATGGAAGATAACTAGACAACTATCCTTAAATTCTTGTTTCCCTTTTGCTCTGTAATGCCACAGCTGAAAGTGAAGTCATGAATTGAAAGCTGTTGTAAACAGGACTACCAACTAAATTCAGATTCACAAAATTATATTTCTCTGTCATCCTACTGACTATTGTAGTGTAGCAGATGATACAAAACTTGCAATTTTATAAAACTAGCCTCTTGAAATCTAGACTACTCAAGCGTAGGTACCGTTCCCTAGAGTAGATAACCGCCAGGACAAACCACGTGACTAAAGGATTAACCCAAGTTAATCAGATCTTGGTCCAGTAACCATATGTTTTCCATGAGGAATTCACAATGAAAATCATTGCCAATCTCAGTTTAATATACGAGAAGTTCTCTCTTAAATTTTGTACTGTAATTCAGAAAGTTATCTGGTTGACTTGTTCTTCATTATGGATGAAAGGATGTGAAAGAAGTTTTAATATTGCAGTAGATCACCTGTAGTAGAGTGTAATTAAGCAGGTTCACAGCAAGTTTACCATTCATCAATTGAATTTAATTTGAGAAAACTGTTTATGAGTATATATGCAAGAGAAAGCAAGCAAAATAGTGGAGAGAAATGTGCAGTGAATACCAATCTCGGCTCATATTTTCTCATTTGGAGAACATTTAACAGAAATAATATATGTACAAGGGAGGATGAGTCTATTCTACAAAAATAAGTTCAAAAGACATGGCTCTCTAGACATTAAGTCTTTAGGGCAAGCGAGAAATGATTTCTATAAAGGCATTTTCTGTACAAGGTATTGTGAGGCCACCCATCGGATGATCATATCCAAATTCTTCTTCAGCTTGGCTCAATAAGTCTTGAAATAAAGGTTGATTCAAGTATGGTATGGGAATCAAGAACTTTTTCTTTTGTTCCTCTCCTACATAGACTGCAACATAGCCCTTTGGGACATCTACACGCCTTTGAAGACGAGGCAACTGGAAACCCATTGCTTTAGACTTGTATGAATTGTTAAAAGAATGCTTCAAAAGGATTTGTATGCAGAAGGAAATGTTGATCCTCTCTTGCAGTCTTGGCTGTGGCTTTGAACCATAACTCCTCAATTATATATAAATGAAGAGATTTTTATCATATTGAAGATTACATGAATGAGGCCTATCTTGTGTCTTCTGTAAAGAGACATTGTCTCATGATGGATCACATGGTATTGCTTTCAGAGGTCTTCAACTATAAAAGGTCTAAGAAATTATCAGTGTGTGAACCACACCTTTTTAGAGAACAGCCCACAAGCATGATTAAAAAGCAATTTTATGAGAAAGAAATATTGATATTTCAAAAATGCTAGTGACTTGTCTTGCTACAGGACCAGTTGATGCAGGACTATCCAAAGGAATCTGTTGAGAGAAATGGGGTCATGACAGAAAGAGTTCACATGGTATTGTCTAAATTCCTCTGAGGGTCAAGTAATTATATGAGAATCCTATCACCTTTATCAATGGAGAATAATTTGTAACCCTTAATTCAATTTCTTCTTTTCATAGGCTATTGCTTTCCTCACCAATGAATAAAAATTTTGCATATTCTATGTCTTAAACATGTCTGCTACAGCATATGTCAGCCATTAAAATTCTTAGGCAGAGACATCTCTCTGGTTCTAACTTTCAAGTAGGGCATGCTAGCATTGCTTTTTATAAATGACTTGATACTTCATAGTTAAAGGACCCAAGACAATACCCTGTGAATTTCATAAAGCCATGTCCACAAAATTAAACACCTTAGGAAAGCAATACTTCACCAACCACTGTGGTAGAAAATGGTTTGCCAAACAGATCCTTATCTATATATACTCAAAAAATGGTTTCCAACAAGCAAGAGAAGTACTTGAAGCATCAGCACTTGTTTCCTTCCACCTTGTGCGGTTCTTTTTTAAAATTTGAAGCCAATCTCTCTTGTTCTTAACCTAAAACTCCTAAAAGTTCAAAACAATGGGTTTTCGTTTGCCTGGCCTTCAAAGATCTTCCAATGTCCCAAAAGGTTGTATTGCTGTCTATGTAGGAGAGAAGCAAAAGAAGCGATTTGTGATTCCTGTATCGTACTTGAACCAACCTTCATTTCAAGAGCTACTGAATCAAGCTGAAGAAGAATTTGGATATGAACATCCAATTATGGGCGGTCTCACTAATCCTTGCAGAGAAGATGTCTTCCTAGATATCACTTCTCGCTTACGTTGAAGTAACTAACATGTAGATAAGAAATTGTGAAGCCAATTTTGTAAGGCAACATCATCACCTGACATATTGTATATTCTTCATTTAACATGTACATCAATCGAGAAATATAGAATTATACAACAGAATCTAAAGCATTTATCTCTTGTTGGAGTATATTTACTTTGCTTTCTTTTCGTTTACCTTTCCTACAGTGAAACTAATTATCTTGCTTCTACTTTGTTAACCTTATTTTTGTACTTTGTTATAGCTACAAGGTTTGATATTTTATAGCACTTGTGGTTGACTTGTAAGCAGTAATGCTAAAAAGGAAAAATAATTACATAGTTTATCACAATCCAACTGATCTATGTTATGATACTAATTAAATTCTCGAGACCCAGGTATTTTTCTACAAACTCAGATGATTTTGAAAAGATTGGTTTTGAAGAAAAGGTAACATACTACTAGAGCTCTCTTTTTTTTTTTTTTTAAAGATTTAAATTTTAATGTTTCTAAAATATAACTATCCTTATCTATTATTTTAATATTGCTCTCCCTATTTTCAGGATGTTATATATGGTTGAACTGCAGACAAGATTGATTCCTTTTCTTTTATTTTCTTTCTTTTTCTTTTTCATTTTTTCTTTCCTTTTTCTCCTTTTAAGCCTCCGAGTAATTGTAGACTAATAAGTTCAGGTCCCTGATATATGAACTTAGTTGAGAAGAAATTGGAATTTAAAACTTTGGGAGGTCTTTCACTTTCACTTAAAACTTGACACGTAAAGCTTTTAGTTAATTATCTGAGTTTGTGGCGAATTAACTATGACAGTATGACAGGAGAATTTAATTTGGATCACTAAATAAATCTGTTAGAATGTTTAATTGTAGATGATCATCTGCAGTAGGGCATTGGGGTTGGTAAATGGTAATTAACCAATTTCACACAAGTTTTATGATTCTTGAATTAAGTATTGTAGCAGATGATGCAACAAATGCAATTTTATAAAACTTGCCCTTGAAATCCAGACTAATTGAATGATGTGTAGGCTCTGACCCTACCAAATTCCAGACCCAACTCCCACTAGACTAAGATAACTGCTAGGACAAACCATGTGACCAAAGGTGTAACCCGAGTGTTTCAGTAATCTGATCTTTGTCCAGTAACCATATCTATTCAATATGGGATTCACACAATGAACGTCGTTGCCCATCTCCATGAGGAGTTTTGTCACAAATTTTTTATTGTGATTTGAATAGATCTTTGGTTGACTTGTTCTGTATTATGGTTGAAAGGATGTGAAAGAAGTTTTAGTATTGCAGTACAGTAGTAGAATGGTAATTCAAGCAGTTTCATAGAAAGTTTACAATTCTGCAGTTGAATTTAACTTAGGAAAGATAAATTATTCTTGAATATGCAAGAGAAAGCAAGCAAAATAGTGGAGAGAAAAGTGCAATCAATATTAATGTCTGTTTATAATTTCTCATTTGGAGAACATTTAACGGAAAGAATATATGTACAATGGAGGATGATGCCTATTCTACAAAAATGGGTTCAAAAGACAAGGCTTTCTAGACATCAAATCAAATCTTTTGTGCAAGTGAGAAGTGAGTTCTACAAAGACATCTTCTCTACAAGGTGATGTGAGGCCACCCATCAGATGATCATATCCGAATTCTGCTTCAGCTTGGCTCAACAAGTCTTGAAATAAAGGCTGATTCAAGTATGAGACAGGAATCAAGAACCTCTTGTTTTGTTCCTCTCCTACATAGATTGCAACATAGCCCTTTGGGACATCTACACGCCTTTGAAGACTGGGCAAGTCGAACCATTGCTTTAGACATGTATGAATAGTTAAGAGAATGCCTAGAAAGGAATTGTATGCAGAAGAATGTTGAAGCTCTTTTTCACTCTTGGTTATGGCTTCAAACCATAACTCCTCAATTATATATATGGATGAAGAGATCTTTCTCAATCTATAAAGAGACATTGTCTCATGAAGGATCACGTGGTATTGTCTTAGAGCTCTTCAATTACCAAGGTTCTTGAAATTATGACAGTAAGAGCCCCACTTTCTAATTAAGAACAGACTACAACCTTGTTAAAGACTATCCCAAGGGTTCATGAAAGTTCACGCGGTATTGTTTGAATTCCTCCTTTTATTAAGGGCAAATAAATTATGAGAACGCCATGTCCCACTTTGATCTATGGAGAAAAGTTCCCAATCCATAATTCAATTGATGCTTCTTTTTCCAGGCTATTGCTTTCATTATCAATGCAAAGAAATTAAATTACGAATTTTGTATGTCTTAAGCATGTCTGCTACAGCTTATGTTAGTCATTAAAATGGTTGGGCAAACATATCTCTTCTAACATTCAAGTGGGGCATTCATGCATTATTGTTATATAATTACTTGATCCTTTATAATTGAAGGACTCAGAACAATAACATGTGAACTTCATGAGGCCATGTCCACAATATTAGAAACCATATGAAATCAATACTTCACCAACCACTGCAGTAGAAAATGGTTAGCCAAACACATCCTTTTCTATATATACTCAAAATACGGTTTCCCACAAGCAAGTGAAGTACTTGAAGCATCAGCATTGGCTTCGTTCCATCTTGTGCAGTTCCTTCTTAAAATTTGAAGCCAATCTCTCTTGTTCTCAACCTAAAACTCCTAAAAGTTTAAAACAATGGGTTTTCGTTTGCCTGGTCTTCAAAGATCTTCCAGTGTCCCAAAAGGCTGTATTGCAGTCTATGTAGGAGAGAAGCAAAAGAAGCAATTTGTGATTCCTGTATCGTACTTGAACCAACCTTCATTTCAAGAGTTACTGAATCAAGCTGAAGAAGAATTTGGATATGAACATCCAATTATTGGCAGCCTCACAATTCCTTGGAGAGAAGATGTCTTCCTAGATATCACTTCTCGCTTACATTGAAGTAATTAACATGTAGATAAGAAATTGTGAAGCCAATTTTGTAAGACAACATCATCACACGACATATTGTATATTCTTTCATTACCATGCACATAAAATGAGAAATATACACTTATACAAGAGATTCTACTGAGGTTTATATCTACTGGAGTATATTTACTTTTCTTTCTTTCATATATTTAAAAACAATGAATAGGTTTTCATTCACCTTTCCTACAGTGAAACTAATTATATTGCTTATACAAGCATCTTTTCCATTGCAGTGGTTCCAATTTCCAATAGATATAACTTTCTGTTCGCACTTTCTAGTTACAGAAGGGTTTAATTTTCTATAGCACTCTGTTGTAAACTTGTAAGCTGTAATTCTAAAATGGAATTATAATTATATAGTTTATGTTAGAATACTACTTAAATTCTTGAGACATTGGTATCTTGCTTCAAACTCAGATGATTTTGAAAAGATTAATTACATGAAAAATTGTAAAGTAAAAGTTATTAAAGCTTTTTTGCATAGTTTTATAAGGCTTTAAATAATGTTCCTGAAAGATGATTTTCCTTATCTATTATTTTAATATTGCTCTTCCTAAATGAGTTCAGAGTGTTATACATGTCTGAACTGCAGAGAACATTGATGTCTTTTTTTTTTTTTTTTCCCTTTCTTTTCGCATGTTAGCCTCCTAATAATTTTTTACTAATAAGTTCAGGTGCCTAATCTATAAATTTAACTGAGAAGAAATTGAAATTTAAAAGTTTAGGAATTCTCTCACTTTCACTTAAAACTTGCCTCATAAATCTTTAGTTAATTATATGAGTTTGTGGCAAATTAACTATGACAGGAGAATTTAATTTGGATCACCAAATAAATCTGTTAGAATGTTGAATTATAGATCATCTGCAGTAGGATTTTGGGTGTGGTAAATGGTGAATAACCAATTTCACACAAGTTTTATGACAAACTGATTTAAGTGTGGGAAAGCAAATTAGACCAGCCTTATATTTGTAAGGAGAAAAGTACCATTAATAATCTCTGTTCGTATTTTCTCAATGGGAAGCACATGTTAACAAAAGAATATATCTACAATTGTCAGTGATTTCTGTTTTACAAAATTGGGTTAAAACTTATGACTCTCTACACATTGGTCTTCAATTTAAGTGAGAAGTGATAACTAGAAAGGAATCTTCTTTGCAAGGAATTGTGAGGCCGCCCATTGGGTGATCATATCCGAATTCTTCTTCAGCTTGGCTTAACAAGTCTTGAAATAAAGGTTGGTTCAAGTATGATACGGGAATCAAGAACCTCTTCTTTTGTTCCTCTCCTACGTAGACTGCAACATAGCCCTTTGCAACATCTACACGCCTTTGGAGATGACCAACCAGTTGAAATTCCATTGATTTAAACTTGTATTAAACAAAGATCTCAAGAGAGTGTCTTAAAAAAAGATTTGTATGAGAAGGAAATGTTGATGCTAGTCTCAGACTCGTCTTGGTTGTTGCTGCTATATATACATATGAAGAGGTCTTTGGAAAGCCATTGGCTACATAAATGAGAGGCCTATCCTGTGGCTTCTAATAAGAGACATGGGCTCATCAAGATTGAAGGATCACATGGTATTGTCTTGAAGGTCTTCAATTATCAAAGAGGTGCAGAAATTATGAAAGTGTCCCCACTTTCTGCAAAACACCTTACAAGGATGGACATAAATTGAAATCTGAAATTATAGAGATCTATATATAAATGTCAAAACCTAATGTTTGTCTAAGCATTTAATCAATGGTTGACATAAATACATATTATCATGGGCATTCTTAAGACACATATGTACTTAATTTATCTTCTTATGGTAACTGATAGCATATGTAGTGTACAAAATACCATTGAACTAAGGCTAAAAGATGCAATATATCATTGCCTTGTCAAAACAAAGAAAAACTCGGATGCTATGTCTTAAAAAGGTCCACAACAAAATGTGCCAAACATTAAAATTATTAGACAGCAAGCTTTAGGTTTTGGCAATGACATATCAGGCTGTTCTCTAGATAAAGATGTGGTGGCAACCTTATCTTATTAGGCCCTTCATATCAAATGGCCCTAATCAAGACAATGCCATGTGATCCCTCATGAGCTCATGTCCCTCATATAATAGAACTTCGCCAATTTACTTTGGTAGTGAATGATTGAGTTGCAAAAGAACTTCGCCCTAAATTGGCATTTTTGAAGCATCAATAATATTGGTTTCTTTCTTTATTGAAAAGTGAAACCATTTTCTCTTGTTCTTGAATTAGTAAGAGTTCAAAAAATGGGTTTCCGCTTGTCTGGTCATGCTCAAAGGCATGTAGATGTTCCAAGGGTTATGTTGCAGTCTACGTAGGAGAGGAACAAAAGAAGAGGATCTTGATTCCTATATCATACTTGAATCAGCCTTTATTTCAAGACTTGCTAAGTCGGGCTGAAGAAGAGTTTGGATTTGATCATCCAATGGGTGGCCCCACCATTCCATGTAGAGAAGATGTGTTCTTGGATATTATTTCTCGCTTGGGCTGAAGAATGATGTTTACATGGCAATATTTTTTAACCCAATTTTGTATAACAGGCTTCATTCACCATAATACATATATTCTTTTGCTTACATGTACCACAAACGAGAAAGTATGAACAGAGATTATTAATTGCACTTTTCTCTATATTATTTAACTTACAGTATCATAAACTATTGTTTGAACCTGGTGAATTAGTTATCAATCCCAACACCCTCCTGCAGATCATCCATCCTTACATACACATTTGAACTGTATAATAATTCTGGTAGACTAGTAACACAGGAAAGTTATAATTGCACTCTATTTTTCTTCGATTCAACATTTTAACAGATTTATATTGTGATCCAAATTAAATTGTCCTGTCATAGCTAATTTTCTACTAACTCAGCCACTCAGGTATTTTAAAATGTTTACGCAACAACTTTTAAGTGAAAGTCATATGAGAATTTTCTTTCATACTCATTTCAGTTTCTGAAATTTAAAATTTCAGTTTCTTCTTGTACAAGTTTTGTCAAAACAACAAGAGAGCATTTTTTTTTTTTTTGAAAAACACTACTTTGCCTTCTGTAGCAATTCCTCTTTAATAGACAGTGAATTACATGCTTTACATAGAAAGGAGATATTACAGAAAATGTTCCAAAGTTTAGACTCTAATCTGCTAAAAATAAGAATCTATACATGGTAGGAAGATAATACCAAAAAATAATACAGCTGTACATTTACTAAAAACATGTGCCTAATAATTAACAATAATACAACTATATACCTAATAAATATGTGACAGAAATAAACATGCAACAGTTACAATCAACCCTAGACTTTAGTTAGCATTAACATTGTAACAGTCATAACCAGTCCTAGACTTTAGCTGGCATTAGCATCCCCCCTCAAATTGATGTTGGTAAGTCAACTAGCAACAATTTGCCAATAAAGAACTGATGCCGCTGTCTTGTCATAGCTTTGGTGAAGACATCAGCTACCTGACAATCTGTGGAAATATAAGGAAGAGAGATT
>JANHAO010028188.1:0-10667 GCA_026873985.1 Saraca asoca
AGAAGAAGTAAAGATGAAGTTGAAAGAGAAAACCAAGATGAAAATAAACTAGAATCCTTGCAAGAACTTTAATCTAAAAGGAAATATCAAACTCTACTCAGAAAAATGCTTAAGAATATAAAAACTATGTAATCTATCTTAAATCTAGCTAATGACTTTGGTGACTACACAGAAAAATAGCTTAAATATCAAGGCAGCAGACCCAAAATACAGCTGTGTCATAGGACATCGTCAGGGTGTGTTTAGGGCTGGAAATTGAGAAAGCTGAGCTGTAGAAGGCAGCACTAAACATGGCTGTGTCCTGGGATACACCCAAGCCATGTTTGGTGCTGGAAAATGGCTAAAATCTAGTTTTGTGCTGGGGAAGACAACACCAAACATGACCATGTTTCTGGACACGGCTATACCGTGTTTGAGGCTGGTTTTAGGTTAAAATTTTGGTTCTTTACTAGGGCTCTTCTCTTAGCTTCTCCTTGATCCAAATATGCTTTGAGCTTCTATTTTCATCCTCCTTTCCAAGCCTTTTTGCTAACCTATAATAGAAATACAAACCACAACAGTACCAAAGAATAAAAACACTAAACCATGACAAAAAGAGCAAAAAAATTACAAATTAATAACGAATCAAAAGCTATTAATCAATATAATAATATGCATTTTGCTCGTTTATCATCTGTTAACATATAATTCCTAATACAGACCCTCTGAGGCATTTACTTCCTTTTCCATGGCCCTTGTGAACTCTGCAATGAAATCCGCTAAGGTTTGCCCCTTGATTGTCAGTCTGGGCTTGTACTCAATATCGAACTAGGCCAACTCAATTATGCACTTGAGTAGGTGGCCTGAGGTATCCATCTTTTGGAAGATCTACTTGAGTGGGAATTACGTGAGCACCTCTATTTTTGTGCACCTAAAAATAAGGTCACAACTTCTTTGATGTAATCACGAGGTAGTAGGCAAGCTTCTCCATTAGCTAGTACCTTGTTTCAGCATCTAGCAACCTCTTGCTAACATAATAAACCAGGAACTGAGTTCCACCTTTTTCTCATGCCAGGGTTGCACTGAGAGTGTGCTGAGATACTCCCAAGTAAATGATAAGCTTCTTACCTTCCTTTGGTTTGGATAAAAGAAGAGCTCAACCTATATACTCCTTCAGCTACTAGAAAGCAATCTCGCACTACTCAGTCCACTCAAAGGGTTTTGCTTTCTTCAGCACATCGAAGAAGAGGATGTGCTTATCTGCTGCTTTCGAGATGAACCTACTGAGTGTTGCGACCTGACCATTAAGGCTCTGCATGACCTTGACTCTGATTGGGGATCTCATGTCAACAAGTACCTTGATTTTCTCTAAATTCACTTCAATTCCCCTATTATTGACCATGAATCTGACAAACCTTCCCAAAGCCACCCCAAATGCACACTTGTGTGGATTTAGTTTCATTTAATACCTCATTAGAATTTGGAACACCTCCACCAGATCGCGAACATGGTTGGTGACTTGTTCAAACTTTACCAACATATCATTCATATACACCTCCATTATTTTTCTGATTTGTTCCTTGAACATCATATTTACTAACTATTGGTAGGTTGCCCCTGCGTTCTTCAATCCAAAAGGCATCACTTTATAAAAATATAGCTTACGATAAGTGATGAATGAGATATGTTCCTTATCTTATGGGATCATGGGGATCTGATTGTATCCCGAGTAGGCATCCATGAAGTTAAGAAGTTGGTGACTAGTAGTTGCATCCACGAGCTGATCAATCCTCGCAGGGGGAAACTATCCTTTGGACATGCCTTGTTAAGGTCCATGAAATTGATGTAGGTTCTCCATTTCCTATTCTTCTTTTTTATAAGCACAGGGTTGGCCATTCAGGTCAGGTAGTGGGTTTCTTGGATAAACTTGTTAGCTAGAAGTTTACCTATTTCCTCCTTAAGAGCAACATAACACTCGATAGTCATAGATCTTTTCTTCTGACAAACTGGCTTATGCCGATGGTCGATGTTAAGCTTATGTGACATGACCTTGAGGTCAATCCCTACCATGTCTTCATGGTTCCAGCCAAAGACATCCAAATTCACCTTAAGAAATTCAGCTAATCGGGCCCTTATATCTGGAAGTAGGTTTTTTCCTAACTTGAGGCATCTCTTAGTATCTGCCTCACTGACCTATACATCTTCGAGCTCTTCTACTGAGCTAGTTGCTCTATTTGTATCCATCTTATAGAGGTCAAGGTCATGACTGACCCTTATTGTGCTCATAGCTCATGGTTCTCCACCAAAAACTACATTAACCTTTTTCCCTCTCACTTCTAACTTAACTACATCTTTATAGCAACGTCGAGCTATGTGCTACTCACCTTGAACACATCCAACTCCATTGGGTGTTAGGAATCTGATGGTAAGTATCCTGGTTAATGTGACTATGTCTAGGTCATTCATTGCAGATCACCCCTGCACCATATTATATGCTAAGGGACAATCTATAATTAGAAAGTCTGCTAGGACAGTGGCTTAGTGATCTAAATCTCTTAGAGTAATGGGAAGTTTAATCTACCCCACTAGTAATATTCCATCTCCCGTGAAGTCATAGAGGGGTTCAGGGGAAGGCTTCAATTGGCTCGCACTCAATCCTATATGCTTGAAGCACCTTTTATACATAACATTCACCAAGCTGCTGGTATCAATCATTATTCTTCGCACCTCAGTGTTGCCAATTCTGGCTCAGATGACCAACGTGTCATTATGGTGGGAATGTATTCCCTGTGCATCTTCATCTGTGAAGGTGATGCTATCTGAGGTCGTCCTTGCTTTCTTAGTGAGTCTTTCATATTCACTGTGACCTATGAGCAAGACGTGGCTTCCCTCTTGCACGTAGCAGTCATGCGACTTGTTTAAAGTGCCTGTGATGTGAGGTCCACCGTGGATGGTGAATGTAGTCCTCACTGAGGGTGCCCTTCTTATTCAGAAGTCTGTTGGCATTGATAAGATCCTTAATGGCATCCTTGAGCACCTAACACTTTGAAGTATAGTGCCCAACTTCATCATGATAGGCACAAAACTTATCTCTATTCCTAAGCCTATTGGGAGTCCTTAGGGGTTTAGGCTTCCCAAAGTCCTCCTTGTCTTTCTCTATTGCAAAGATGTTATCTTGAGTATCCAATAGGATGCTATAGCTATCATGGTGACCTTGACGCTGAGGTCGATCACTCTTGGCCTTTTTTACGGCTTGGCTATCAAAGCCATCTTTTTGACCCTTTTGCTGCTCCCGTCATTGCTTCTCTTTTTACTCTGGTTGGAGCTATTCACCTCATCCATCTAGTTGGACTTCTTTAGGCCAAAGGTCTCCTTCTACTTGATTTCTTTGGCAGCTCGCTCGTAGAATTCTCCTAAATCCCTCACTGGAGACTTGTATATACTCTCATACAATTTACCATTTCTGTGAAGTTTTGCCGAGATCGCTATCAGGATGCTTTTATCTAAAGGATTTTTTACATTACTAACTTCACACCTGAACCAGGTGATGTAGTCTTTCAGCAATTCATTTTTCCATTGAAAGATTATCGTGAGATGGCAGGATGGTACAAGGTGCCTTCTTAGCACCTTATATTGGTTGATGAATCTCCTCTGGCATTTTCCCAACTATGAATGTTGCTAGTTGGGTGACTCTTAAGCTAAGTCCAAGGTATGTCTCCAAGGGTGGCTAGGAAAATGCGACATTTGACCTGTGGATTAGTCATCCGAAGATCCATCTGGACATTAAACATGTCCAGGTGGTCATATGGGTTGCTATCCCTATTGTATTATAGGATGCTAGGGATTTTAAACTTACGAGGAAAAGGCTCTGTCTCAATCTCCCTAGTGAATGGTGTCCTCTCCTCATAATAGTCTTGATGGTTCTGAGTTAGAGGTCATTTTTATAACTGTTGTACCCTCTGAAGTAGCTCTTCCGCCATCAGGTCTTGTGCCTTATATCAATGACTAGTGGATCGATGGCTCTTTTCACCTCCTAGTCGTAGAAGTGGTGATCTATGAGATTCTAGACCTTCTGCTATACTTGTGACCTGGCATGTATTGGTTTAAAATACATCCCCTATTGGACTTGTTTGAGCCTTTCACTCAATGTGAACCCTCACGTCACTATTTGTCTCCATCATCTTCATGAGCTTGGTGATCCTTCAACATCAATGGTAAATTAGAAGAGTGAACTAAACCAGCTTGCTGATTTTCTTCTCTGATTGGCCTCTCCTCCTATGCTCCTTCTCGTGGCCGCTAAAGTTCTCATTTGGGTGTAGCAACCTTAACTTATCTTCACGTGCCCTAGGCTTGTGCTTGAGCCAGCACCCTGACCACATCAGCCAGTTCCATCACCATGTTTTCCAGTAGTTCCTGACGCTGGTGCCTTGCTTACACTCTATCTACTCCAGAAACAATAACAGGAAGATGATAAGGAGCCAATCGGTGTAGGCCAGCGTAGTAGCTGTGGTAGGGACGGTGGAAGTGCCTACTATAAGAAGAACCAAGCCTCTTATTGGTAGCATATCCCATTGTAGTTCCACGTGACCCTCAAGCTGGTCAATAGCAACATTTGAACTTTTGGTTGTTCTTCCTCTAGCCATTGCAGTTGAGCAAGAAATCAAAGAGAATGCAGCTTTGGGGCCCTCTTTCTAGTACCAAAATATTGACGTCTGAAATCAATCAACCTAAGTCTGACACCTCAGACTACAAGTTGTGAAGGTAAATTTGCAAGAAAGAGAGAAAAAATAAGGGATACTAAGAGCTTTTTAATGTGGTTCAGCCATATGCAAGGCCTACATCGACGGTTATATTATTTTTTAGTATTTGGATAAATTTTCAGTATTATGCTTGTATTTCTCTCGTCTTTCCTTTTTTCAATGATTTTAACCCCTTTTTGTAGTAGCCGGGGTGTTACAATGTATTCTATAATAGAAATGAATCATAAATTGGTTACAACAGTTAATAACAGATTCCTATTAAATAGGCAGTTAAACAATCTTCTCTGAATTAATCGCTGGAAGGGCATGCTTCAAGCTATAGGCTAGACCTTGTTTTCAACAACCTGAGTTCGCATTAAATGACCTGATGCCTTGCTCCTGCGACCTTAATCCTAGTTGAGCTGGGCCCCTATCAATTAGGCTTGTCCATTGAACTTTTACTAGCCCATTTGCATAGTTCCAAAAATGCTTACAACAATAACCTAAGACTTTCATGAGAAATTGTTTATTATGCCAATGTTGGCAATCTTGCCTCCCTCCCACAAAAAACTTAAAAGTTGCTTCATTGATCCGTCAAATCTAGGGGATTTTACAAATAGGGCACCTTTGGCCACAATGATTCCACCTTCAATAAAAATTCTTCTTGCAATGCTATTTTTCATCATTAGGTGAATATTCTTCTTTCACTCTTTAGTAGTGATCCTCTAGGAAAAATCAAATTTAAGCAAAACAAGATTGACATATTTGGCTAAGTAAGTCACAGATGGCATTAATGATAAATCTTAATCTTCAAGATCTACAAAATGAGAAAACAAGTGATTAGAATTGGGGCTTCAGAGAGTACTCTGGCGGTCAACTTAATAACCATGTGAGAAAAGGCAAAATCCCTATGAAGAGTGCATACCTTGATTTAAATAAAAGAGTGGTGCATAAACTAGTGTTTTGGGACTAGACATATTTGACCAATTCTTGGCTTGGTTGAATGATTATAGTGCCGAATGATTTTTAGACTGCTATGTTCAAGTGGTTTGCTTGTTACTATTGTAGAGACCTACATTCACTTGACTATTTTTGAGGCTAACCGACTAATCATAGCCTAATATATGTTTATTTTGGGTTATGCTAATGTCTAAATTTGATTTATTTGTGTCATATTTCATGCAATAACTTTGCATCACATTAGCACATTGTTTTGTCTCAAAGACTTTAAAATAATTAAAGCTTAAATATACTTTTAACCCTTCAATTTTATTAAAAGTTATAGTTTCTCCCCTATTTATAATTTAAACAATGTTATCTTCTATTTTTTTTAAGGTTGCAATTAGTTTTTCCTATCCATTCAAGTTTTGTTAAAAAAATGAGGTAGAATTATTAAGTGGATGCCTATTTAATTAATGTAACCTGTTTATGATACATGTTTCGCTTATGTGGTCATAGTTTGAATAAAAAGAGTAAGAAAATACTTTTAATCACATTATAATTGTATTTAAGCGACCACTATGAGCTTTAATTAATGGTGTTTTCTAACTCTTTTCATTTAGACTAAGGTGAACAAGTAAAAGATGTGTCACATTGATGTTACGTTATTTAAATAGGTGTCTATTCAACAATTTCTATCTCTTGTTAAATAGTAGTTGAACAAAATGAATTAACTGCAATTTTAGAAAAAAAAAGTGGACACTAATATTATTCAAATTGAACATATGGAGTTAAAATTACAACTAGCAACAAAATCAAATGACTAAAAGTTTACTTAACCCAATAATTAATAATATGGTATATAAGATTACTAAATAAGAAAATTCATGTATGGACCATCTCTGAGATGAATATTCATATATCATGTTTGATCAAACAATTTACATAGGAGACAAGACCTTTTCAAGTAAATTAAGATAATTGTATTCTCAAATAAGTTATTTTATGTTTATGTCAATAGTCAAGTAGTGTTTTAACCTATTTTTTTTATTTAAGATATTTTCACTTAAAAATATTAAACAAAGAAATTTTCATTTAAGCAACTTTCAACTTCCACTGTTAAAACTCTCTCAAATGTAATGTCAACCTATAGTGTAGAGATCGGTCGAATAGTAATCTACAAGCACAAAAAAATCAATTGCACATGACGAAAGTGATCCATTGAGTATGTTCCACTGCCTAAATTAGTATTTGAGCAAAGTTTCAGTAAGTGTGTAAAAAAAAGATCTCAGAATAGGACTATCTATGGATATATATAGGTGTCAAACGTACCAGTTAGTGTGTTTCTAAGCGAATGAGCTATTACCATGCACCTGCAATCTATTGGTGATATTAGCGAGAATCTTGTTAAATGATTGTTGGTATCATGTTTTTCATGCATACCTGATCATGCTTTTTGGCATGCATTGGTTGAACGGTTAGTTTATGAAATTCTTTAGTTGATAAGCCTACACCGTAGGTTGTTCAACCAAGAGGAGTAGTCAATCAATCAGGAAGCAATGTGCTAAATGTTGATTCTTTACTAAGTCCTAATTGGTCAACCATTGGTGGAACAATCAAAGACCACTGATCATTTTGGGCTCATTTGCCCAGAAACACACTGATTGACACGTTCAACCCCTATATATACCCATAGGTATTCTTCATCTTTGATTATCATTTTGTGCACTTACTGAAACTTTGCTCAAATACTGACTTAAGCATTGAAGCATGCTTGATGGACCACTTCCATTGTGTGCGAGTAACATTTTTGTGCTTGCAAGTTCTGCTCAGCCAATCTCCACATTGTCGATTGGCATCACATTTGAGGGATTTTCGTTTAGCGTCGTCTATGGCTTTTTCAACTGCTTCATGGCTTCTTGTCACTCTTAATCGTAGTCATCACATGGTCCATCATCTGATGGGTGTCACCATTGCAAGCGAGCAAGGGATGATCATTATTGAGATTGGATAGCAGAGGAGGCTAACTAAATCATAATAGAATTGGAGCATGACAATCTGGCATAGCACCGTCGCCAGTTAAGGGAGAAGTTTAATGCTCTTGCTCACACTCAAGAGTAGTTTACTCTACCTCCACCACCTTCTGGTCCTCTGAGCCTTGTCCTCAGGGAGGTTAATCTGACCACCTCACACTTACTTCTAGTAGCTCAACCCACCTATATTTTAGAACATCACCTTCAATGGCCTGCCCCCTCCTTTACCACCACATTCTATAGTTCTTACTTCTTCTGCGCAACGAGTTCCCACTATACACTTACCCTTCAATCCACACACTTCGTTTCCACTAACCTCCCAAGTCCAAATCCCAATCAGACCAATGCTTCCTAATATTTTTTTGGTCTGTCGCATGTGGCCAATATCCATCATTATGTTACTCGCACACATGAACCATATGACTTATTGAACCCCATTATGGACCTCACCCAAACCTCTAAATAGTTATCTTCTAGCCAATAAGAAAGTCACCCATTCTCAGTAGCTATGATGGCTGCTCTGCTGCCTAACTATTTTAAACCACTCATCTACGTAGAACCGTATGACAATACTACAGACCCACAAAAGCACTTGGAGGCATTTCATGTATCAATGCTATTATTTGGTGCCCCATATGCCATCATGTGTAAAGCCTTCTCCACTGCACTCAAAAAGGCTGGCCTACGATGGTTCACTAATCTACCTAAGTAGTTGATTAGTAGTTTTCAATAGCTTGTTGAAGCATTTTCTATACACTTTGCCACTAGTTGAGTGCCCTGGAAGACTTCAGCTACTTTGGTTAACTTTTAGCAGGGATAACAAGAGACCCTTAAGGAGTATTTAGCTCACATTAATGCACTGGCATTGGAAAATCAAGATCTCAATAAGGGAGTAGCAGTCCATTAGATTAACGTAGGGCTTTGGTCAAGGCATTTCTCCCTTTCACTAGCTAAATGCCCTGCCACTTCTCTTTCAAAGTTGTTAGCTTGTTCAAAAAAGTATATCAATGTGGAGGAAGTTGAATTTGCTCAGTGGCAGATTGAGTGAATACAAGCAGATAACTTGCCTTTCAGGGATAGACATGTAGATCAAGACAGAGGGGCCTCCTCAAGGGTGATTTAATAGATACAAGCTACTAAATGCACTGATCAGTAGTATCATATAGGATGTTCATGCAACTGAATTGATAAAATTCCCTCAGCCAAAGCAAGAAAGGTATTCCCCAATGAATAAATCCAAATTTTGTAAATTTCACTGGGACTATGGGCACCTTATAGATGAATGTGTTACTTTAAAAGATGAAATTGAAACGCTTATACAACAAGGACATCTTTCAAAGTATAAAAAGTTTCACACAAGTAAAGGAAAGAAGGAAAGTAGGAAAAGGGAGTGTTCTCCATAGCTTGGATGGCCAGAAGGCACATAAGTGGTGGTAGATTCCCCTATCTTACTAATGGTAGAGATAATTACAGGAGGCTTTGTCAAGGGTAAAGTTTCTAATAATGCTAGAAAAAAGCACTTAAGGATAGTCATGATAGTAGAAGGGAAAAGAAAAAGAGAATATTATGAGCTGATTTGTTTCATGGAAAAAAGACTTTGGGGATATTGATAAGGATCATGACGACTCAATGGTGATTTTAACTTTGCTGCACAATTTCATTGTCAAATGATATTGGTTGATCAGGGAAGTTCTGCTGATATTTTATACTTGCACTCTGCTGATGCTTTGAAGATTCCTAGGAACATATATAAACCTTACATAGGTGTTTTGGTTGGTTTCACAGGAAGGTAAGTGCAAGTAGAAAGGACAATGACTCTGAGGTTGACATTGGGAACTTGCCCATTAGTTAAAAATCTAGATGTTACATTCCTTTTAATGGCTACCCTAAATGGTACCTATAATGCTAACTTAGGGCGACTGTCATTGAATTAAGTAGGGGCTATCATTTCCACCCCCACTTGCTAATGAAGTTTCCAACAAAAGGAGGCATTGGAGAGGTACTAGTTGATTAGCAAATAGCTCAGAAGTCTTGTGTTACAAGTCTAAGAAAGCCTTATGGAAGTACCAACAGAACAAAGTTGGCACTTAAGGAAGGAGGTGAGTGTCAAATAGTAGATTCTATATTACTAGATGTTTGCTAGGATAGCCTTCACCAGTCAAAACCTAATTTTGATATAAAAGAAGTGAGGCTCTTTGGAAATAATGACAAAAGGGCAGTCAAAATTGGGGAAAACTTAAGAAAAGTTGATCAAGAATGACTAACAAAACTTTGGCAAAGTTACATTGAAGTGTTTGCTTGGTCACCAGTGGACATGTTGGGAATTGATCCCAAGGTAGCCTATCGCAAACATTTGATCAACTAGAGTGTGAAGCCTATTCAGCAGAAGAAAAGTAACTATAGGCCAAAGTAGTAGAAAGTAATAAAGGAATATGTGGAGAAATTGTTAAAGGCGGGGTTTATTAGAGAAGTCCCACATACTATATGATTGGCAAATGTAGTTTTAGTAAAAAAAGCTACATGAGGATGGCAAATGTGTGTAGATTTCACAGATCCTAACAAAACCTCTCCTTAGGACTCATACTCCTGAACATTGATCAACAAGTAGATAATGTTATAGGTTTTGAAGTTTTCAACTTCGGTGATATGTTCTCAAGGTACAATCAGCTAAAGATTCACCGTGAGAATGAGGACAAAATAGCATTCATCATAAATCAAAGCATGTTCTATTATAAGGTTATGTCATTCAATCTAAAAATATGGGAGCAACTTATTAGAGAATGGTGAACAAGGTTTTTGTAGAGCATATTGGGAGTAACATAGAGGCTTGCGTGTATAATATGTGTTAGATTTGCTTCAGGCAAGAGGGAGAAAATTTCAAAAAAATTTCAATGGAGAAACCCAACTTGGCCGAAACTCATCTCCTAAGATCCGTTGGTTTGAGGCTCCAATGTATCACATACATCAAATACAAAGT
>JANHAO010028189.1:0-10757 GCA_026873985.1 Saraca asoca
CTCTCTCTCTCTCTCTCTCTCTCTCTCTCTCTCTCTCTCTCTCTCTCTCTCTCTCTCTCTATATATATATATATATATATATAACTCAACTAAAAATTTGAGGGTTGAAATTTTGCAAGTAACTAAAAATTTAACATTAAAATGATAAAATTCATAAATTTTTATATAAAATCTTATATTTTTTCATAAAAAATTATAAATGTGTTTAAATTTTGTATAATCATATAATAAGTATATAAAAAATTATAATTTCATTATTTAAAATTATAACAAAAAAATTAAAAAAAACTTTTAGATTTATATTAAAAAAATATAATTTTTAATAGAAATTGCAAAATTTTATATAAAAAATTATAAGAAAACCCAGAATTAAAACAACCTTTTTCTGTTCATACAGTGTATATTTACTTCATGGTTCCTATTACATTTTCACTGAAATTACCAAGCTTACTTGGCAAAAGAGACTGAGTAATTAATAGCAAAGCTTGACTTGTCTAATTTCTTGATTGAAAGGTACCGTATCAGACAATTTGGCGTCTTTATTCTAGGCATTGAATTTTGGGTTAACAAGCCTGTATATTTTAGTTTGATATTTTGTTGTTATGTCTTTTGCTTCTTTTGGTCACCAAAACATTAAAACACAATCGCCCGTGGGCAGATTTGATCTCCAAAGATAATAGAGTAAATTGTACACAACAAAAATAGTTTGTTATGTACACTTCAATAATCAAATTAATATTGATTTCAGCACAATTTTAATAATATAATAAAAATAATTTAAAAGAATGATACTTATTAATATATATAAATATCGAATGTATCTATTAATATAATCATAAATAAATAGAATATTATTATGTGTCTGTAACGCATTGATAATGTTAACAAAATTCTTATTAAATAGTTACTGGTGTCACATTATTCATATAAATTTAAATCATATTTTTTGTTATGTGTTATTTAATCAGTTATCTCATTAAACTCTTATTTAATCCAATTTTATATCCAGATTAATCGACATAAATTAAACTACCTGTCGAAATTGATTCTATAATTAGTACCGATCAATTGATTTAAATTGATTATCTAGAGACTACAAATTATTTTAGCCGTCTCAAAAAGTTGTTAATATATTATTATAAATCAAAAACATAATTAATTTCTTTTTTTATTGTTCATGAATTGAATGCCGTTTTTGTAGATAAACATATTTAGCCCCACTTACAATGTATGATATTTATGTTTCAATTTTCGTTCTTTAATAACTATGGACATTTATCTAGCAAATTAAATGCATAACCACAACCATAAATTACCTTCAATTCTGAGTGGCCAACCATAGTTTTGAGGCCAAGAATTCGGGAGGAGTCATTGTTCTCATAACTAATCAAATGTCTATTTATATCTTTTACTGTTTGCACAATGGTTCAATAATAATAGCATCATCATCCAAAAAAAGTTGTAATCATATTTCTTATAAAAATAAGAAATGATTATTACGAATAATTCAAAAACTCAATATACATCAAACTATTATTACTTGAGTTGAAATTATTTTGATGTCAATTTATACCTATTTTGATTAATTTACTTTTTAAATAAGTAAAATACAATTTTATTATGCCTAATTCAAAACTTGTAAACATTGTTGAAAATTTATAGATCAATGATAACAGTAAGGAAGCTGATAAACATTGCATTTCAAATGTTGATACACTTGGGGAGTATGCTTTGCATATGAGAACTCCCCTTTGACTAAATACACAAAGCCTATTTATAATGATATCAAGTCGACTATCTGTTATCGACTTTATAGCTTCTTTGATTTTCTTTTGACTTCTAAAACATTCTGCCTTCTTTTGATTTTTCTTTTCATCTTTGATATTTACAATGATTTTTCTAGATTAATCATTAACACCCCCCTTAATCTAGAAAAATCATGTACTTTTAAAGGTTTTTTTTTAATTACCAACATTGGGCAGTGCAGCTCCCTAAAAATATAACACCACTTGTTGTGGTCATTTCCAATGGCTTGCCGTAATTGACCACTCTCTGTGCATATGTCATAACCACTTGAGTGACTTCCACTCCTTGCAGATGTTGACTGTCTTCTTAATTTTGTTGTTGCTTCTTCTTAAATCTCTTCATCGTAGAGGAGTCTTGAGGTTTCTTTTTGTATTATGGCCTTACTCGTATATCTTCTTGCTGCTATCATCTTTCTTCCTCTGTGTGATGTTGTATCTTCTTCTTCTTCTTCAGAATCTTCTTCTTGTACTCTTCATCTTAGAAGAGTCTTGTGACTTTGCATAATACATGTTTTGCAGTCTTGTTGTTTTGTTGCTCTTCATCTTAGAAGAGTCTTGTGACTTTGCAGAATACTTGTTCTGCGGTCTTGTTTATTTTGTTGCTCTATCTGATGATTCGTATCATCAGAAAGTTATGCCCTCTTATCTTGAGGTTGCATGAGCAGATCTGTGGAATCAACCTGCTCTGATACCACTGTTGGAAATTTATAGATCAATGATGGTAGCAAGGAAACTAATAAACATTGCATTTCAAGTGTTGATACACTTGGAGAGTATGCTATGCATATGAGAACTCTCATTTGACTGAATACACAAAACCTATTTATAGTGATATCAAGTCGGTTGTTTGTTACCGACTTTGTGGCTTCACTAACTTTCTTTTGGCTTCTAAAACATTCTGCCTTCTTCTAATTTTTCTTTTTATCTTAGATATTTACAATGATTTTTCTAGATTATTTTTATTTCTTCATCCATAGCCTTTCTCCAGTCTTCTTCTTTAGCAGCTTCCTCATATTTTTTAGGTTCACTAGCAAAGAAAGCAACATTTGCGTACCTTGGATTTGATTTGCGTTGCATTGTTGATCTTCGGAGTTGTTGTCGTGACACTTCTTCCTCTTCTTAATCTTCTTCATCTTGTTGATGATTATGTTGAGTTGTGGATGATGGTGTGCTTGAGCTTGTATCACTTACTTTATGTGACTCAATAGTTTCTTCATAAAGCTTGACTCCTTATGAAGCATGGTTCAAGAGAAAGCCAACTGTTAATCATTTTAAAATCTTTGGATGTGTTGCATACTCGCACATCCCAAAGTCGGTTGAGTGATGCAAAGTCGGTTGTTTTGTGCCTTCACCAACTTTGTAAGTTCTTTCTAAAACATTCTATTATTCTTAGATATTTACAATAATTTTTCTAAATTAATCTTTAACAAACATATTTCTCAGAATCTAAGAATATATTTTTAAAATTTATAAAAGAGTAATGATCTTATGGATTTAAGTCTATGTTAATTATCATTATAAATTTTATATGTGCCTATTTTTTAAAGCATGGAACTTTAATAAAAAGTATTCATATTTTATATTTTTAATAAAACACAATATCTAATTTAATTATAAAATTTTGAAATTCAAATGATTAAGGATAAGATTATAAAAAATTTGACACATAAAAATTGTGATAATTATTATGAGCCCGAATCTATAAAATTATCGGAGAATATACTAGGTGGATGCAAACACCATTTCGAATCCAACATTTAATTGAAAGTGGTTAGGTTTGATATTATATATAGTACTTATTGCAAAAATTTGATTAGGTTTTATTTTGATTGAGAAATTGTGGAGCAAGCGTTAAAGGCATAAAACAGAAGAGGTCTGCTCCAATCTGGCTGTCAGACACTGAGGGTGGGGCGGCTATTCTATTCGTTTCCACCAACACAAACACATTTATTAGTTGTATTTAACACTTAATTAATTACATACATCTACCTTCCTCACAATTCCTTAAATGTAGTGGCAGTGGCAGTGCTATCTTTCTGTTTTCCTTCTTCAACCCAAAAAAAAAAAGAGGAAAGAGATAGTTATATTAAACAATTTCCCTTTTGTCATATTTGATTTGAAAGAACAAAATTATTAGATTAGCTTCAATAAAATAGCAGCTGGGGAATCAGGGAACATTGCCCTTTTTTACAATCTCTTTCTCCCTTTTTTCAATCAAACCTGCTTCCTTGTCTGATTGCATATTTAACAAAAAGTGGATTGATTACGTGAAACTGGGAAATTCATGTTTTATAAAGCTTCTTCCACCTCCAAATTGGTCCTGGGATCTTCACACTCCCTTTGAGATCCAATTATTTTTATGACAAAATATGTGAATGAAAGTTCAAAAAATATGAAAATATTATGATTAAATGTTTAATAAAAGGTTTCTTTGGTGCATCAAATAATGTTATTGTATTAGATAGGATTGCAGTGACTTGAGTAGAATTGAGTTGATCTTATGTTAGGTTTAGTTATTCTTAAATTTTCTTAACTCATGAGTGACTTGACTTCAGTTTGATTTAAATTAAGTTTATAAGTTCAACTCATTAAACTTCAATATATTGTGATAGTACAGTATTTTATTCAATTTTTTTTTTAAAAAAAAACTTACAAAAATAAATATATTTAATAATTTATCAACATAGAATAAATAAAAAATATGAATAACAAAAGATATTGTTATGATACTATTACTCATGCCTATATTATAAAAATACTTAATGTAGCATAAATGCCAATTTGCCTCACAATATAAAACAAATGATTTCAACCACATTTATAAAATATGAAATAATTGTTATAAATATTATATTTACATAAATGTCCATTATATCAATTTAATTTATTTATAAGCTAGTTGAATTTATCTATAATTCTTTCTTAGGTCTTAGAACCTTATATATAGATGATTGTAATAAGAATTTTTTATCATTGCGGATAAGTGAAAAACATCCTTTATATTATTCTGATTCCTTTTATCTATTATCTATTTCTATGATATTCTTATATACTTTTACAACATGTTATTGCACGAAATTCTTTTATTATGAGTTTTTGGGATAAGGTAAGAAAAGGAAATTTATTCTTTAAATTTATTTTTTTACAATATGATTTATATGCTATAATATACCATTTACTATTAGTATATTATTTGTTATTTTTATTGATTTGTAATTTGCACCAAATTAGTTTTACAATAGGAAGCAAATAATAAATATGATATTTATGTTATAGTTATACGGAAGCACTTTCCAATTCTTAATTTATTAACTTATGTACATGTACTTTCTTGCATGATTAGTCATTGTTCTTATAAATCTGACAAAAAGATGTAATAGATGACATTTCCTTTAAACTCCTTATTATTAATGCTATTATATATGATGTAAACTATTTTCCTTATTTTAATTGATAATTTCATTTTCTCATTTTAGTAAAAGTTTTGTTTATTTATTTTTCAATTCAATTTATGATCCAAGATTCTTAATCAAATAGTTAAAAGTGAGATTTTAAAGTTCGATTGGTTCTCGCTTTAGATATTGATGGATTTATTGTATTGATTTCTTCCTTTTATTATATAACTTTAATCAAGTTACTTTTTATGTCACAGATGAAATTATTTTACAATATTCTATTAAATGATTAAAAGTTAAAACATTGTTTCTTTACAATGCTAGTTAGACAATCTATTTTTTCTTACGGCAAATAAGTTTAGAACATGCCAAAAATATTATAAAACTATTGGTTCCAAATACAAAAATTCTAAGAGAATGAATAAATGAACAAAATGACTTTACTGAAGCGTTAAATACTACTAAAGAAATTTGAAACATAATCAGTGACAAACTTTTGGAAGAAGTTCATTAGATACTTCAAATTTGTAGAAATAAAGATATTTCAATTGGTTATGTCTCTAATGTAAACAACAGAACCAATAGCAAAATAATTGTCAACGACATTTTTCATACAATATAGAGCTTAATGTTATAAAAGATAGTCAGGATCTTTAATTTATATTTAGAAAATAATGATTTATGATTATTGGCCAAAGACAAAAGAGAAAAAGATGTAATTTAGATAAAAATGTAAAATTTAAATTTACTTGCAAAGTGAAAAAAATACCCAAAAAGTGTAAAACTAATAAAGTACAAATATTTAATTGTGCAAGGAAAATGAGAAAATTGAAATTGTAAATATAAAATATGATTTGTAGCATAAAAGTTTTTACAAAAATTTTTTGGCTATGAGAAATACATATTTGCATATTGTGGATACAATTTTACTCATAATACATCAAAACTTGATATGTGTTTAATAGATTTAGTTACATCTTATTGCACGAGTGATAATCGACAATGATATTATATGGGAATTCTCAAAGGATTTAATATGCCTAAGGTATACAATTTGAATCCTTGACAAATGTATTCAATTAAATTATCGAGATTTTTATGTAAATTAAAGTAATCTAAACGAATATGATACAATCATTACCATAAATATTTGTTAAAATGATATAAAGATGATATATATGCCCTTGTGTTTTTATAAAGAAATATAAATTTGAGTTTGTTATAACTGTAGTATATATTGATGATCTGAACATTATTGAAACTCCTAAAGAGCTTTTAAAGGTAGTTAAGTGCATAAAAAAATGAGTTTGAAATAAAAAATCTTGGAAAAATAAAATTTTGTCTTCATTTGCAAATCAAGTATTTAATGATGGAATATGTTCATTAATTAAATTACATCTCTAAAACAATTTTACATGAATAATTACATTCATGAGTACTCAAATGATTATTTGATCACTTAATGTTAATAAGGATCCTTTTCGACCCCCTAATAACAATAAAGAACTTATTGCTATTAAAGTACTGTATCTTAGTGAAATTGATATATTAATTATCTTGCTAATAATATAGGTTCTGACATAACTTTTTTAGTAAATCTATTAGTAGGATATAATTCTTCTACAATCAAAAGACATTAGAATGAAATCAAACATATATTTTATTTATCTTTAAGGAATAAGTGATATGTGACCATTTCATTCATATAAGTTTAGATCAGAACTAATTAATTATCTAGATGTAGGATTTTTATTCAATCTATACAATGCTTAAATTTAAATTGACTATTTATTTACATATGCTGGTACAATTATATCTTGACATTTGATAAAACAAACTATAATCGTTACTTTTTCAAAACATATAGAAATAATAGCAAATCATAAGGCAAGTTAATAATGTGTTTGGCTAAGTTTGATGATTCAATATATTCGAAAGGCTTGTGGTTTATATTCTAATAAAAAAATGCCAATAGAATTATATAAAGATAATGTTACTTATATAACTCCATTCAAAAGGAAGATACATCAAAGGAAACATAACAAATCATGTTTCACTAGAACTATTTTTTACTCATAATTTTCAAAAGAATGATGATATTGATATTCAAAAAATCCATTTAAGTGATAATCTAACATATTCGTTCATGAATTTTTACATCAACGTTTAAAGAGTTGATTCATAAAATTGTATTACACTTACTTAGAGATTTTAAATAACATTTATAGTAGGGGAAGTTAAACTTATATTGCACTTTTTTTTTTGTTGAAAATATTTTTCCCATTGAGTTTTTAATGAGGTGGATTATTTACCAAAAAAAATGATGTATTCTTTTTCTTCCACCAAAATTTTTTGCTCCATTGGATTTTTTTCCTAATAAAGGTTTTTAAAACGAGAGAAATTTTTTATAAAATGGACACTCAAGGGGGTTATAAGTATTATAGTTACATAGATGTCCATTGTATTCTTTTGATTTATCTATAGACTAGTTGAGTTTATCTCTAATTTTCTCTTAAGTTTTAGAGCCCTATATATAGATGATGTAATAAAGATTATACATCATTGTAAATAAGAGAAAAACTACTTTCATATTATTTTGATTTTTTTTATTTGTCTCTTTAATATTCTTATTTACTTTTATAATAGTAATAAAAATATATTATATTTTTAAATAAAATATTTGATAAATATTTTATTATTAAATATAATATATTATAATATATGTTTATGCATGTACATATATATATGTCTATATCTTGAGTTAGCTCATGATACAAATAAATCGAACTCCAAATAATTTAGGCTTAACTCATTTATAACATGAGTCAGATAATTCAACTCTTATATTATTTATTTGTCTCATAAGATTGATTTATCAAGTCAAATTTCAAATAGAATTGTGAACCAGTCATTGCTAATTTTAGAACTAGATATAAAACACTCAAATAAAGTTATAAACAATTGGTTATCACATGTCTCATAAAAAAAGAAAACTATTTATTAAACAATTGAATTACACAATAATAATAATAACAACAATAATATAGTGTGTTATAAATTATATCATATATAACAATTGTCATTATTTATTAACGTGTTAATTTTTAGAATTTTTACTTTTTGTATGTTACACTAAAAAAAAAATCAGATAATGTTCTCGTAGTATATTGTATATGGCTGTATTTAAGAACCATGTCTTCAATAAACTTGACACTGAATTTTAAATACAAAAATTAGGATTTACAAGTCAAATAGCATAGTAGTCTGATATTAGAGAATATTTATGGCATAAGGATGTGTTAATGTGTATCCATCAAAGGCATGTTATGTTGTCAAAAGATGAAACGTAATTGCTTCAACATGTACAGTTCAGATAGAGAATTCTAACGAAGAATTCGGTCTTAAAACTCCGAGGCACGTGAAAGGAACATATGGATGTGATGCTTCATAGGACCTCATCACTTCTAATTGAACCTTAGTTACCCAAAAATGACTGCATTCCATGTTTCTAATATATATTAGTATTAGTATAATTCATGTTTGCTTTTCTTCTCATTTCAACTCTTTTTTGATATTTGCTTTTGATATATTTAGAAATATCTTTAATCTTTGATTAATACTAAAAAAAAAAAGCCAGGTATTAATTGAGGACTTTATACACTGTTCAGTGATATGACACATGAAAATCATCATTGAAATAAATAATTGGAGTCAATAATCACGTAAAATGATTGGCTTTATTTTTTATTTAAGATATTAGGACTCTCTAAATAAACAAAGAATTGTCCATATAGATTCCTATAAATAAATTACATGCATTATCTGGCATTGTAAGCAGCCGATTATTTTTCTAAAATCTTACATGTATTAAATATTACTATTCTTTTTTTTCTACCAAAAAATATTTCAAAAAAAATAAAATATAATGTTGATGAGAAAATTTGTTGTACTCCTCCGTCTTTGTTTCATGTATTAGTTATTTGGTTAGGACAGAAAGAGAGAAAGTGGTCCAAAATTGAATTGGTGGGAAGGAAGCAATAAAAGCCAAGAGACCCACTTTAGGCAGCAAGTCAAAAAAATTCTTGTGACACAGATCTCACGTCATTTCACAGTCAAAATGGCAAAACACCAACAGCGACCCTCTCCCTCTGCTGTTCTTCGACCTTGATGTCTTAACCCTTTCTTCTTCTTTTTTATTATTATTACATCGATGCTAATTGGTAATCTGGCTTTGTCACGGCACGCTGCCAATATATTAATATTATGTAAAATAAAAAAGGAGAGAGAAAGAGAATGCACAGTTTAAGAGAGAGAGAGAGAGAGACAAAACGGTGAGTATTACCAGAAAGAGGAACAAAGAGAAAGGTGAAAATGGCCTTTCACTGGCCTAAAACCTCAGTGCCTGCAAAAAAACTCCCTCCTCCCACCAATCATATTTCCCATTTTAGACTAACCTACATTTCTTTCTCTCCTCTATTTTCCTTTCTATTCACACACACACACTCTGTCTCTCCTTTCTCTCTCCAGAAAAACCTCTGAAGCAAGGGAAAATCCCAGAGACTGAAAGCGCCATCTCTGTTTGCAATGGCTGTCGTCGAGGAAGACAAGGTTCGATCTTCTTCCGTTCTCTGTAATGACCCTTTTACCCTTTGTCCCGAAGAGGCAGCTGCTTGCATTGCCTTTGTAAATCCAAGCGCATTTTCGTTGGTTCACAGATGAGAGCAGTATAACAATGTAGCTCTCTCTCTCTCTTCTCTTGTTGTTACCCTTCTCTTCTCATTGCGTGGAAAAAGGCAGACAGGATGGAGCCAGGCAGAAAAAATTATATATTTGTCGATATAGTTTTTTTCCTACTTTCGTTTTCATCAAAAGCTGCGACACTTTTTTGGGATTTACCTTCTTTTTTTTTTAATCTTCTATGCGGTGACTGGGATTTTAGGAAGAAAGAGGAGCATTCAACTCGTCATCGATCATGGGTTCTCGTTATTCTGAGCTGAAACGCAAAGAAGAGGACATCGTGTGAGGGATTTTGATGACTTATTGACTTTCACATGTATGTATCTTTAATGATGTACCCTTTATCATTTCCTAATGATCACGATGACGATGCTCATGTTCTTTCTCGATTTTATAGATTAGTTTGCTTTATTAGCTCCCTATTACTTGTCTTTTCTTTTGTACTCCTAAATCTTGGCCTTTTATTGTTCAGCTTTCCTGTTTGAACATTTTTCATATTTTCTTACATCTATGGATACTATATTTCTTTATTGTTTCCATTTTTTTTTTGGCTGAGCTTTTGACGTTTGGAGAAGATTTGAAGATAAGACGATTCCGAGCCTATTCTTGTATTTTTTTAGACTAGCGAAAAGTCAATGCTTTTTGTTCTGCGAAGAAAAATCATTCGTCAGGAAGCATAAGAAATTTGAAACATTTAGCACTGTTCCAACTTTATCCATCAAGTTGTTTTGGTATTATAATACAAGGAGAAGGATTAGTGGAGCAGTTAGTGCATGATTTGACTCTAGTGGACTTGCATGAACTTCTTGTTTGTGAATTT
>JANHAO010028190.1:0-10667 GCA_026873985.1 Saraca asoca
AAATAAATTAAGTAATCATAATAGGAAATAAATCAATGAATTGTTAAAGATCATAGTTGTGGTGAATCCTAGTCCTAGGCTTTTTACATCTGAGTCCTTTCCTTTAATTATTTATTATTGCTTCTTTAATTATTTCTTTATTTGTTTGTTTTATTAATTTCTTTTCTAATTTTCTTCTTTATTTCTTTCTTTTCTATTCTTTATTACTTTCCTTTTCTCTCAATTAATTTGGATGGTTGAGCTGTAAAGATTCTAGTAATTAATATAACTTCCCTGTGGGATTAACTCATATTTGCCAGTACTAGCTACAACTACACTGTGCACTTGCAGAATTTCAACATCACGTCCTTATTTGATCTCCAGAATTTTTCATTTGTTTGGAATCTGGGTGAGTGAACTATAAGGATACTGATTTTTATTCTTCTTTGTTTTGATTTGAGTTCTAATTTTTTGCTATGTTCTTCGCAGACGGAGCTCGAAAGGAGAAGCCGGAGTTGAGTGTGGAGGAGATTAAGGTGTTGGACAACTTTTTTGTCTACGATGACCTCTGAAATGACTCCAAATTTGATGAGGAACTTTTGCGAGCTCATGAACTCGCCCCTCCTCTTGGTGCCGAACTCATCGATCGTTCACGAGATATAGGGGTTCATGGATTGAAAGAAGTCGCACCTGCCAACTTCAATGATCAAGTCAAAATGGGGAGAGTGAATTTGATCAAACCCTCTCCAAGGTTGAGATGGATTGTTGCTCCTATTTCAACTTGCACAGATCATCCTTTTTCCTCTGCTACTACTCCAACTCCAGCTCATCGTGATCAACCTTCTCCTTCTGTGGTTGCTCTGACACCTGCTCAAGTTAGTCTACCCTCTTCCTTTGTAGCTGTTCCAGCTCCGGGTCAGACCAATGGTTTTCTCCCCTTAGTGGCAATAGAAGAGACCTTATTTCCCCCAGCCCCTATTTCATAATTTAGGCCTATTGAAACTGAGAGAGTAGCAGCAGAGTCTCCAGGCCATAGAGAGGGGACCCCAACTGAGCCTCTTTCAAAAAGACAAAGGGTTGACAAAGGGAAGGAGATTGCTGCTGGCCCAATGACAAGACCTGAAGGCTCTCCAGAAGGTTCGGCTGGAGGATTGGGACCCAGGACCTCAACTCTCTTTAACATCATCAATAATAATGTGGGCCAAATCTTGGGGACAAATGTGGTGTCCCTAGAAGATGACAGAATTCAGGGTAGCATCTTGTCTGAGATCCTAGCTAGTCACTGTTTGATGGTTAGTGTCCTTCCCTCTTATTCTTTCTTGATCATTTTCCTATATTTTGATCTCTTACCATTCCTTTTTAGGGAGCATTAGAGGCTATTAAGCAGAGGAATGAGTGCTTGGCCTGGGAGGAGGAGAAAGGTCAGCTTAAGGCTAACCTGACAGTAGCAACCAATGAAGCGGCAAAGTTATGGAAGAAGTTAGAGAACATTGAAGCTTAGCTGCTTGGAGCCAATGCCACAATAAGGAGGCTAAAGAGTCCTTCACTCGTGAGATAGCTAACTTTGCTTCAAGGTTGCACGGGGTTCATGGCAAGCTCCAATAGAGGAAAGAGGACATAATCATCCTGAAACAGGGAGCTAAGAGTTTCCAGAAACAACTTGAAGTTGCTCATGAAAGGACGGCTCTTGTTGTGGAGAGGCCACAGCGGGCTGAGGAGGCAGCCAAGCGAGCTGAAGAGGCTACTAAACAGGCTGAGGAGAGGGCCATTTGTGCTGAGGTCGAGATCACTAAGGTGAAGGAGGAAGCTTCTATCATGGTCGATTAGACCCACGAAGCCGTAATTTCTCACACTACAGATAGCTTCATATATACTCTGTGGTTGAAGCATCCAGATCTTGACTTCTCCTTTTTCAGAGGGGAGATTAAGGCTATCATCCAGGGCTTCGTCAAGGGTGTGAAGGTGATCTCTCCTCCTGATGCTGAAACTATAGGTAATCTTCCTCGTGAAGAGGCGGAGCGGGTCAAAGTCAATTCATCGACACGGGAGGCAACGGGAGAAAGGCTTGATGGACAAATAATGGAGAATCTGCCTACAGCTACCTCAAGCCCCCCAGCTCCCCAAGATCCTCTGGGCTCCGAGGCTCTATCTCTCATAGCCCCTTGATAGTTTTGTTTTCTGTTCTATTGTCTTAGCATTTTGAGGCTTGTAATTAAGATGTTCTTGTATTTGGATTCAATCTATCAAAACCCCTCCCATTTTTTATTATTTAGTTAGTTGATTTCACTATTGCATAGATCTAAACAAGTCATTTTAGTCCACCATGTGCGAGGCCTGGATACCTTAATTTCGTGAAGCGGCCAACTGGGCTGCCTTGGTAGGGCATAATCTTTTCTTTATCGAGCTTGAATAAAATTGAATGTTGCCGTAAAGATGTTGAAGAGTATACTAAATAGGGGAGAAGTTTCTTTGATCTTTATTCAATTTGGTACTTCCAAAAAATATTACAAGTTAGCAAATCTGATTTTGCTTTTATCGATAGTATGGCCAAAGATGTTTGGCATTCCAAGTTCAGGGGAATTCAACTCCCTCGACATTCACGAGGTGATATCTGCCAGCCTTCAGCCTTTCTTTCACAACATACGGACCTTCCCAATTAGGCCCTAACGTTCCTTCATTGGGGTTAGGACCGCCCAGCATAATAAGTCATAGGACGAGGTCACCTACTTTGAAGCTTCAAGCCCGGACTTTCCAATTAAAGTGCCTTGCAACCTGTTGCTGATAGGTCATAACCCTAAGGCATGCCTCATCCCTTTTTTCTTCAACAAGATCAAGGCTCGCGGCAAGTAGCTGGTTATTTTCCTCTGGGTTAAAGGTAGCCCTTCGGTGTGAAATTACTTCAAACTCCATAGGTATCATTGCCTTAGCTCCATAGACCATCGAGAAAGGGGTTTCTCCTGTGGTGCCACAAGCTGTAGTGCGATAAGCCCACAACACCTTTAGTAATTCATCTACCCACGCCCTTTTTCTAGCTTCCAACTTCTTCTTTAAGATTTGTTTGATGATCTTATTTACAGCCTCAACCTACCCATTAGTTTAAGAGTGGTTTACCGATGAGAAACTTTTCAAAATCCTGAGTTTGTCACAAAACTCAATGAACTGCTCACTTGTGAACTGAGTCCTGTTATCGGATACTATTTGTTGGGGGACACCAAGCTGGCAAATGATATTATTCCAAACAAATTTCTCAATTTGGGAGGAGGAAATTTGGATTAGCTCTTTCACTTCTGCCCATTTAGTAAAATAATTTACAACTACTATGACATATTTATAGTTTACGCGACCTGTGGGAAGAGGTCCGATGAGATCTATCCCCCATATCACAAAGGGCCATGGACTGATCATTTGATGGAGGCAGGCTGGAGGAGCTTGGGGAACTTTGGTGAATATTTGACATTTGTCACATCTTCTAATGAGATCGATCTCGTCCTGTTTCATGGTTAGCCAGAAGAAACCTTGCCGGAGGGCCTTTTGAGCTAGTGACAGCCCCCCGACGTGGTTCCTGTAGTGTCCAGCATGAATTTCTTTTAGGAAAATATCACAAAGAAGGCCGTCAATGCACCTAAGAAGTGGAGCCGAGAAGCCCCTCTTGTAGAGTGCATCATCGAGGATGCAATATCTAGTAGCTTGAAACCACATATGGCATGCCTCTAACTTGTCTTCCAGGAGTGCGCCATCCCGTAGGTACTTCAAGATAAGATTCATCCATGAATCATATGCCGCAGCAGTCGTTATCTCAACTTCTTTCTGCTCAATGTTGGGAAATGGAAGAATTTCTACAGGTATCGCACCCAAAAATTCTGTGTCCCTTGTTGCAACTAAGCAGGCTAATGCATTCGCATGTGCATTTAAAGCTCAGGGGACTTGGTTGATTTCATACCTCTGAAACACATGGAGTAGTTCATGGGCCTTTTGTAGGTAAGCAATCATTTTCGATCCTTTTGCTTGATATTCCTCTTTTATGTGACAAACGACTAATTGGGAGTCACTAAAACCTTCACATTTTTAGCCCGCACTTTCTTTACGAGACGAAGTCCTACGAGGAGTGCCTCATACTCTGCTTCATTATTGGTTGCTCAGAATTCAAGCCTTAGGGTGTAGGGAATTTTGTGCCCTTCTAAGCTGATCAACAGGATTCCTACTCCTACCTTCTGCTCGCATGAGGATCCATCTGTATAGAGTTCCCACCATGGTCCTTTCGAGGTTTCTACCTCTTCCCCTGTGGGTCCAGTGAATTCTGCTATGAAGTCAGCCAGGGCTTGTCCCTTAATTGTTGACCTCGATCTGTAGTGGATGTCGAATTAGGAAAGCTCAATTGCCCATTTAAGCAATTGGCCTAAAGCGTCTGCCTTTTGGAGGGTCTGTCTAAAAGGGTACCAAGTTGGCACTTCAATGGTATGGGCCTGGAAGTAAGGCCACAGTTTCTGAAACACGATGACCAGACAATAAACAAGCTTTTCCATGGGAGTGTAGTTTTCTTCAACATTCAACAACCTTTTACTCACATAGTAGATTAGAAGCTGTACTCCATTCTCCTTTCTGACAAGGGCCGCACTAATGGCCTGCTGAGACACTCCCAAATAAAGGATTAGTTTCTCACCCTCCAGTGGTTTGGACAATAGAGGGGCTCGGCCCATGTATTCTTTCAAATGTGTAAAGATGGCTCCACATTCTTCGGTCCATTTGAAATGCTTACCTCTTCTCAGGATGTCAAAGAATGGTAAGCATTTGTCCATTACCTTTGAGATAAACCTACTAAGGGTTGCAACTTGGCCAGTCAAACTCCGGACGTCTTTAATCCCACTTGGCGATCTCATGTTAATGAGTGCTTTGATTTTCTCGGGGTTCACTTCTATTCCTCTGTCGTTGACTATGAACTCGAGGAATTTCCTAGAGGCTACCCCAAACGTGCATTTGAGCAGGTTCAACTTCATCCGAAACATTCTCAGGATCCGAAACATTTCATCCAAATCCTTTACGTGATCTAAGACCTGTCTGGACTTCACAAGCATGTCATCTACATAGACTTCCATAGTCTTCTCGATTTGATCTTTGAACATTGTGTTCACTAACTATTGATAGGTAGGTCCTGCATTTTTTAGCCCAAAAGGCATCACCCTATAGTAGTACAGCCCTCGGTCTGTGATGAATGAGGTATGCTCTTCGTCTTGTAGATCCATGGGTATTTGATTATACCCAGAGTACGCATCCATGAAACTGAGGAGTTGGTGTCTGACTGTTGCATCAACGAGTTGGTCAATCCTTGGTAATAGGAAGCTATCCTTTGGACAAGCTCTATTAAGGTCTGTGAAGTCAATACACATCCTCCATTTTTCGTTCTTCTTCTGGACCAAGACAGGGTTGGCTACTTAAACTGTGTAGTGAGCCTCTCGGATAAATTTGTTCGCCAGCAGCCTATCTACCTCTTCCTTTAGGGCATGAGAACGCTCTACTGTTAAAGGTCTTCTTTTCTGTCAGATCGGTTGGTGACAAGGGTCGATATTCAACTTATGCGACATCACCTTAAGGTCAATCCCCACCATGTCCTCATGACTCCAAGCAAAGACATCCAAATTTGCTTGGAGGAAATCAACCAGTTGGGTCTTTACTTTAGAGGGGAAGCTTTTCCTAAGCTTGAGGCATTTCTCACCATCCACTTTGTCGATTCTGATCTCTTCGAGTTCTTCTATTGGCCCAGTCTCCTTTTTCGCTTCCAGGTCACATGGGTCGAGATCATGATTGGCTTCGTCCGAGCTTGGGTCTCAGGGTTTTTTATTAGAAACTATGTCGACCCTCTTGCCTTTCTCCCTGAGCTTAACAACGTCCTCATAACATCATCGGGCTATGTACTGCTCACCCCATATGCACCCGACCCTGTTTGAGGTTAGGAATCAAACTGTTAGTGCCCTGGTAGACATGACTAGGTCTAAGTCGTTCATCGTCGATCGCCCTAGGACTATGTTGTAGGCCGAGGGGTAGTTCACAACTAAGAAGTCGGCCAGAATAGTGGATTGGCGATCCTTGTCTCCTAGAGTGATCGGAAGTCTGACCCGTCCGACAGGGAATATCGCATCACCAATGAAATTGAAAAGAGGTTCAGGTGAGGATTCGAGATCATTTCGGGTCAACTCCATCTATTCGAAGCATTTCTTACACATGACGTTGATCGGACTACCAGTATCCAACATGATTCTTCATACCTCAATGCTGCCAACCTTGGCTTTGATGACAATAGTGTCATTATGAGGGGACTAGATTCCTCGTGTGTCATCATCCATGAAGGTAATGCATTAGGAAATCATCCTAGCTTTCTGTGCACGTTTGTTGAGCTCACAACCTATGAATAAGATGTAGCTTGCGTTCTACACATACCATTCCCACGAGCTTCATGAGGCCCCCACGATATGCGGTCCTCTATGGATTGTGTAAATAGTTCTAACCACTACTGTCTATTCTTGGTCAGCACTCTGGGAATGCTGAGCAGTCTGTCGTAGAGGTTGTTGTCCCGCTGGTCTCACTACATAGTCTTTCAAATGACTTCTCCTAATGAGGTTCTTGTTTGCATCTTTAAGTGACTTACATTCTGAGGTGGTGTGCCTAATGTCATTATGGTAGGCAAAAAACTTGTTGGGATCCCTATGCTTCAATGAGGTCAGCAGTGGCCTAGGTCGCCCAAAGTTCTCCCTGTGCTTCTCTGTTATGTATATTCTCTCCAGGGTATCGGACAAGATACTATAATTGTCATAGCGACCTTGGAGTTCGGGTCGCTCAGTCCTAGCTTTCTTCACGGGTTGGAAGCCCACCTCGTTAATTTGGCCGATCCCATTTTTGCCACGGTTATTTCTTTTCCCGTTTCGATCGAAAACTGAGTGACCGGCTTCACCTTGTCCTTCGACCTTTTTTGGACCAAAAGTCTCCTCCCATCAAATTTCTTTTACGACCCATTCGTAGAACTCCCTCAAGCTTTTCATCGATGACTTGTATATACTTTCGTATAACTTTCTGTCTCTATGGAGCCCGTTGAGATCGCCGTTAGGATACTGTCATCGGAGGGACTCTCTACGTTGTTAACTTCATATCGAAATCTTGCGATGTAGTCTTTTAATGATTCGTCTTTCCTTTAGAAAATGGTCACCAAGTGGTAGGATGGTGCAAGCTGCTTTTTAAGGGCTCCATATTGGTTGATGAATCTGTCCTGGCATTCCCCCTAACTACTGATGCTGCGGGCTGGAAGACTTTTAAACCAGGCTCACGGCACATCCCCAAGGGTGGTTAGGAAGACTCGACATTTGATGAGGGAATTGTTGGTTTGGAGGTCCATCTGGATGTTGAAGGCATCCAGATGATCATACGGGTCACTTTTTCCATCATATGGCAGGATGGCCGGGACCTTGAAGTGATTAGGAAGAGGTTCTGTTTCAATTTCCTTGGAAAGTGGGGTCCTTCCTTCGTAATGACCCAACCGATCCTGCGTTAAGGGATATTTTTCCAACCTTTACACCCTCTGCATTAATTCCTTGATCATTTGATCCTAAACTTTGGATCGCTAGTTCTTGTCACTGTCCTAACCCACTTTCGAGCCTTTAGTGTGGTGCGAACTCTCAGCTCGCTAGTTTCAACCATTCTCACGAGCTCGTCGTCCTCCCATTTTAGGTCGTGAATTAAATGAGTGACCCGAATCGGCCCCTTAGGCTCCTTCCTTGGCTGGCTTTTAGCTTCATATCAGCGTCTCTGCTTGCAGCTATTGAACTACCTCCATGACTAGAGTGGCTCCGTCTTGTTCTTATGTCTTTTGAGTATGCACTTGAGCCAATGCCTTGACTGCATCAGCAAGCCTCTTTATTGTACTCTCGAGTGCCTCTTGACACTGGCACAGGGCTTGCACACCATCAGCCTCTAGAAGGGTGGAGGAAATACTCACTAGGATTGGGTTTTCATCCTCAGGCATGTTTCGTCATTGTTCTTCGTGGCCACCTAGTTGGTTAGCAGTGACATTCGAGTTCCTAGTCACTCTTCCTCTTGCCATTGCGATTGATGAACAAATGAATGAGAAAGCAGTTTGGTCCCACTGAGTATGCCAAAATGTTGATAGTCGATTTTGGCAATCGATCAACTAAGGATTCTAAGAACCAAACTGCTGCTAAAGAAATAAAAAAAAGTGTTGTAAAGTAGAGAAAGATTCGGCAGAAGGGAAAAGAGAACGAGAGGGTTTTCATCGTGGTTCGACTAAAGTCCAGTTGACCCCTACATCCATGATATTCTTATTATAATTGTCTTAGCAAGAACACATCAATAGCTGTTTCAACAGAGTTTCTACATATATATTTTTTTTCTATATCTATGTTATGGCTCCCCCTCTTATTTATAGAGGCCGGGAGGGTTACAAACCGTAATTTATCATTGTAAAACTATGATTACATCTGTGTTGAGCATTAAATACTAGATACCAAGTAATAAATGTAGGGACAAATAATTATCAGACTTTGGAGGCTCAGACTGTATCTATCAGACTGTATCAATGGAGCTTGTAAATCATGTGTTTTCACAATATGTAAGACTATCACATTTAATGCTTGGGCTTCTTGTCCATTGAGATTATAAACTCATGTTGTAGCTTCATTAGGGTTTCTTCCATGATTACCTCGCCTATCATTTTGTCCTGAAGATGTTGGTGCTCTTATTGAAGCCATAGATGGTGTTGTTCATTGATTCTGAGGTCTCACTTAGTAATTTGCACCATATCCTGAGGCACTCACATTCATATGGCATTCTCTCGCTTTATGTTTGGGTTGGTCGTATCAGAAACACCAAGTCAAATCTTTTCAATAGGGTCCATAATGACTTGTATTACAAATTTTACATTATGACACATTAGGATTAAAATTTCCCTGACTCTAGGGTATACTTCTTCCATGGAATTAAACAAAAGCAATTGAAATAGATTAACCTCCCGTATTCATTCTTACAACTAAATTCTATGGTTGAGATGATCCAAAATAATTTCCTCTCCACCCACTTGGTGGTGCTTCACAATCTAGAGTTAGTCTCCCACTTGGAGCAATATTGGTTGCCTCAATTTGTACTCTCTTCTTACCACCGGAACACATTTTCCTCTCACAACACTCTTTAGACCTCAACTCCAACTATAAGGTCGGGTTCATGGCTTGCTGATATGTTGTATTTGGATCGACTTTAACACGATCAAAACAATAATCACATGCACAAATCTTTCCACCTTCATAACTTCACTAGCAATCAAATTAGTAGCATATTGGGAAAGTCAAGTGAATTAGGCATTGTATTCACTCATAGATATATTCTCTTGTCTTAGATTTTCAAACCTCTTGGCATTTGCTTGCCAAACACTAGAAGGAAGAAATTTATTGATAAAAGCTTCTTGGAACATTACCCAGGTCAACAGTTCTACATCAATAACTTGTCCTTTAATAGCCCCCACATACCAATAATGCGCCAAATCATCCAATTAGTACCCTATCAATTTTATCAATAAAGGTTCAAGGCACTACAACATGCTATCATACCTTTCAATTTGGTCCAGAAAATGGTACAAGTCCATAGAAGAATCTATTCCTGCATATTAAGGTGGCATCAATTTTAGGAATTCATGCATGATTCTCAACCTACTCTCTTGCTCATTTCTACCAGGAGAAATTTGATCTCTTTCATTTCACTTATTCCTTTCAGACTCTTTATTCTGATCTTGATTTTGATTTTGATTTTGTGTTAATGCATGTACCAAGCAATCTGTTGCCTATTGCATAAAGTTTTCTACCTATTAAGGGACTTTTGGGTTCTCCCTGACTTCACGATGGGAACTATTTTGTCCAATGGACGATCCTCCCTAACCAAACTCATGTTCTTGGCCTTCTTGCCTTCTAGTTCTCATCATAATCTACATCATAAAATTAGTCAGATTCTTAAGACACGTAACAGTTTTCATTTGATTTTGCTGACATAGACACATATTTTACCAAGTCAACAGGAATGGTATTAGTAATACATGCTCACAGGTGCGCACGTGCTACTAGTATTGTTCCTATTAACACTTGATCAAACCACCACTACTATGTGACTCTAAATGAGTCTACATGCACGCTTATACTCATAGGTTTAACCTAAACCATTGCTTTGATACTAAACATGTCATGACCTAAAAACTTAGTCATGATCAGCTTGAATATCACCCTTTTATTGGATATTCACTAGCCTTTATCATTTAATTCCTATTACAGTCACCTTAGAATTTCGTTTGACATATTTACCTAAGTCTCATTGGCTAACTAGGACATAGCAAACTTAAGAAAGATGAAGATGCTCATAGAATATATATATATATATATGTATATATCTATTATATATTTTACACTTGCATCACCCAACAAGCCCATGCCAAGTTGTCATATTGTGCCAAGGTTTACAAACTATTTCTAAATAAAATAAGGGTTATTATCATTTTACCCCCTGGGGTTTGGGATATTGTCAAATTCCCCCTTGATGTTTCTTAAAACATCAAAATACCCCATGGAGAGGGTAAAATGATACAGGTTAAGAGGGTATTTTGATACAGGTCAGGGGTATTTTGATGTTTTAAGAAACATTAGGGGGGA
>JANHAO010028191.1:0-10669 GCA_026873985.1 Saraca asoca
CATCCTTCTTGTATCTTTTCCTTGATCCAAATGCATCTTCATTCTTCAAGTTTCCTTCTTCTTTTTAGCCCTTTTCATCATCTTGGATGAGAAATACAAACCGAGAGTAGTATCTAGGACAAAACATAAAACTAAGGCAAAAACACTAAGAAAACATAAAATACTATCAATAAAATGGACAAATACTATCTTATTTTTATGTATTTTTTCCCATTTATTAGTTTCTTAAAGGGATGTTATTCATTTTAGAGACCTTCAATAAGAAAAAAAATGGATTAATATCTAAGCATAATATTCACTTTATATGGATTTTAATAAAACAAACTCATAATATTAATCACATGCATGCATAACATATATGGGATGATTATGGACCAATTAAAATTATTCCCTTAAGCCATAAAGAGGAACAATCTCCATGATACACATTAGACACTTGGGGCACCTTCTTCTTCTTCCAAAAGAAAAAAAGTTAAATTCCTTAATTTCTATCCTATATAACTAATTACATCATATATAGAAGAAACCTTGAGAGACATTCAAGGGGATGAGATAAGAAGAGAATTTTATAGTCAAAGATTGAGAGAAAGGTAGGACATGCAGACCTTATTTAATAAAAATACCCAAAAATAAAGTATACATTATATTCATAAAAACCTTTCCTCTATAATCATCCTTTCATGCATTCAAGTATATATGATACATATAAAACAAGAAAGCATTGATCATTTACTATTTGATTCAAATTATGGTCATGCATGTCTCAAGTTATTTGATTAACATTTAATTTAAATAAGTTGACTAATGTGATTCCATCATTAAACATCACAATCAATCTATTTTGGAAATTAATCTTAATTAATTCCATAACCAATTAATTAGTCAAATCTATCATACTTTCCAAAATTTTGGATTCAAGTAAATAAAATAAAGGAAAGATTTCAAAATTATTTCCTATCAATTTGTATTGATTATTAAAATAAAAGAAAGGTTTCCAAAACTATTTTCAATCAATTTGTATTCATATTCAAATTAGATTCAAAGCTAATAAAAGTTTCCATAATTATTAAAATGCAATTTAGGCAAGTTTTCTCAAAATTGGTTGTGATTGCAATTAATTTCCTAAATTGTATTTGTGTGATTAAATCATAGGGCAAATTAATTGTCATCATAATCAATCATAGGGCTGATTGATTGCCATCCAACCAATCAAGGTTATCGAAACCACCATCTATGGTGGCCAAAAAATTAATCAAGCATGTTGGTCCAACTGACAAGAGTTTTAGCTAACTTGCTACTTTTCATGGTCAATAGTTGGTTTGGCCAACTTTTGCTACCATGTTTGGCCAGCAAGCTCCCTCTTCAACCAGCAAGCTTCCATGGTAGCTAGCTAGCTCTTCTTTGGTGTATTTTTCATTTAAAGTGCAGATCTAGTCCATATTGGTTTATGAAAAATTTTCTATAAAAAAACTTTGCACTTTGAATGAAAAATTTGATCATATGGAACCAAACTACAACATTCACATAATCTCCATTATCACCAAAACAATTATATCTTTAATCATGAATTAATAGAAAACAACATGGGCTTTGATGTCACTTGTTGGGAAAAAGATGGATCTTGGCGTTAAGTATGCCGGTCAAAATCATCAAATATGTGTAACCAAATTTTAAAATTTTTCCTAAACCAGGATCATGTTGTTTGTAAATTAATTCATAAAGCAAGGAATAATTTGAAGCAATAATTTAAATTATACCTTTCACAAGAGTTGTTCTCAGAATCCTCGTTCACCAAATTTGAATTTGAATCTCCAAATTTGAATCCTCGATCATGTTTTTTGAATTGTCTTTGAGCAATTCCTTTGGATTTGATCTCTAATACTAATGGTAATCTACATGAACTAATTTGATTCAAAGCCCCCACTAAGTTCACATAACAGGTAAAGTAGGAAATTCAACTACTCAGCTTAAAGGTGCTAGCTCTCTAAGGAATACGGAATTCATTAGAGTAGGATTGGTGTTTGAATGAGAAAAGGAGATGAGATGTGAAATGATACAAAGAGAGTTAGCGCTCAATACATGTACTAAGGTTATTATTCATGTGTCAAGGGTTGGTATCTTACCCCTTTAAATAGAAAAGATTTGAGTACAAAAGTGGGGTGCAAACATGAGTGGTGCACAAGCTGGGATTTCCACTTGTGCTATCCATTCATCTATGCAATCCCTTTAACTCGGTAAGTCCACATTCACTAACATCATGCACCTTCTTTTGTGTCTAATAAGGCCAGATACTTTTTCTCTGAGTTTAAACTCATAAACTCTCTCTCTCTTTTGTGATCATTCTTTAATTATTTTAATTTATTAAAACAACTTTCTAAGTGAGAAGCCATTCTTTTACTATTGATCTCCTCCACGGGTAATATGAATATTCTACAACATTCAAATATTAACCATGGAAATTTACTATTGTTTAATAATTGTAATATCCATTACAATTATTAAATAATTGATTAATTAATACTTCTAATCACATTAGAGTACTTTATTAATCATTTCAAATTTCCAAGATGTTCACTTAATTCAACACTTGAGTTTACAACATTTTGCATTCTAGCTTTTCCTTTAACTTTGGATCAAAGAGATTCTATTTTGTATTACCCATTAGGTTTCCATGCACATGTTGGTAATGAATTTATTTACAAGCTTCTATAAGCTTAATTGAATTAAAACTCCTTTTAATTCAAACAAAATTTCTCTAAATTGTTCAAACAAATTTATAGATTAAGATTGGCTTCTAGTAAAGTATCTTGACTACCCAAATGTCAGGAATAAATTTGTAAAAATCAAGACCTCTAATGATAAGGTATTAGTGTGTAATTTAATCCCTTCATCTCTTGATATTCAAATTGGACTTAGGGTATGGTTCAAGTGTCAACCTTAATATGAACTGTCCAATCTTTGGTGTATGCTTGACTATGTGCTATCTCATAATCATTCATACATAAAACTCTTTTTATGTATCATTAATTGATTATACATAGAACTTGTTTTATGTTTCATCAATACATAGGCCTATGATTCTAATCATAGTACAAATGTCAGAACATTTTTTGAATATGTTTCCTTGTTCCTTCATGTACTTCATAATATACCCAAAATTATTCATATATATTCTTTAAGAATGCAAGCCTAGAATAAAATCAAAGTACATAACTCCACACATGAGATATGATGTTTATCTTAAGTTTAAGGATCACTTGCACCACCTTTCACATGAGAAGTCCATTGACACATGGTAACATTCTATATGGTTTCTCATGATGAGTTAATCCAGTCATATGTTCTATAACATGTAACTATATGTTTGTCCAAATATCAACATATCAAATAGTGTATAAGATCATTGAATTCTTCCAGAAGAATGTGATATAACATATGCTGGTTTATTCATGAATAATTAATATTGTATTTTCTCTATTGTTCAACAATCAGAGATATTTAGAAATATAACTATATATATAAAATTATTTTATAATTACAATCCAATTGTAATTCATGTATAGACAATTATATTTCAAGGGCTTTGTATAGTATACATATATCAAAACATATATATATATATTTATATATTTAAAAACTGAATTGATAAAAAGGCTAAAATAATATGCTTTACTAAATAAACTAGGTACATGGTATTTGTACCATTACAACTAATTGTCTCATACTTATTTAGATATGCTTCAACAAATGAATAATCAACTCCATATAAAATAGACTATGCTTCAACAAATGAATCCACATCCCATACTTATTTAGATATACATAATCAACTCCATATGTTAAAAAGAGAGTTTATTTTAAATAAAAAACTTGTTAGTGAAGAAGTTTATTTAGAGAAAAATAAAGAAAAAATAAGAATGGTATTTCACAAATTTTTCTTTAGAATTATAAGAAGTATATAAAAAGATGTATTACAAAACTATAGAAAAAATTAAACAACATATATGTTTCTTTATTTGGTTTAAAGATTATTGTATTAATAATAATATCAAAATTCCTTTTATAAAAATAATAATAATTACCTGAATATGTTACAAAAAACTATACAATGATGACAAATCTCAACAAACAAAATAATTATAGGTAGTCATCCTTATTTTGAAGAAATAAAATTTACACACTTATATTCTTCAATAGTTGTTTCCCTTTCAAAATAGGTATCTTAGGAAGTGAATGTCGAAATAATATAAGTCTCAAACAAATAAAAAACATTCAACATCAAAATAACATAGAAACTTCAATAAATAACCTTTCAAATTATTTATCCCTTCAAAAACCTGAAAATTCAAAAGATAAAACACAATTAGAACATTCTTTTTTTAAATCTTTTTCTGTGCCTGAAGAAGAACTAAAAACTTTTAAATTAGGAAAATCAAATGATCATAAAGAATTATTAAAAGAAATTACAATAAAATTGTAAAATTTAACTACTAAGGAAAAAGTTCTAAGAAAGAATGAAAAAGCCCCAAAAGACATCAACACTATTTCTAAAAATAACAAAACAGAAAAGATCGAAAAAAATGGCATGTACTATGTCAAATAGTAGTAGAGAAGACTTAATAAGAAGACTTGTTTCCTTATGTAAATTCTACCCAAACACATTACATAACTACGTCTAACTCTATTGGACCTAGAGATGAAGATAAAAACAAATATGAAAAAGTATTTCACAATTATAAAGAAACAAGTAATAGTTCTCCCAATATTAATGTTCTGTCAAAAAACTTAAAACATCTAATAGAAATAATAGATGAAATTTCTGATGCAAAAATTCAAAAGGAGTATTTAAAAAATTAAAAGAAATTATTGATTAAAAGTATAATCAAGAAAAGGTAGAACTTTATGATTTACAAAAAAATTTGTATAGATTTAAACTTTCCGGTAGTAAAATTATTACTCAAAACTTATAAACTGAAATCAATAATATCAAAAAGGAAATAAAAGAGAAAATTTTAGAATTTGAATTAGATATTTTATAATTATCTGATAATAATAATAATGTAAAAGGAAAAGAAAAAAGAAGATATTGATATAAATGTTATTTAAAGAATTCAATTTCATAAGTGGATTTGTCAAATTGATTTAGTTATCAATAATGAATTTCATAAAACATTTTATGTTTTAGTGGATTCAAGAGTAGATATGAACTGTATTTAAGAAGGAATAATACTAACAAAATATTATAAAAAGATAAAAAAATTATTAAGAAATACTTTTAATGTCAATATGCAAACTAATTACAAATTAGAAAATGCTCATATTTGCAAGTAAGGAATTTGATTTAAAAATACTTTCTATATTAATAAAAAAAAATGTGAATAAGCAAATAATTTTAGGAACACCATTTTTAACTCAAATATATCCTTTTAAGGTTACTTCAAAAGGAATTTATCCTTTAAAATTTAATAAAATATGTTTTGAATTTGCTACTTCCCTAATAGGCAAAGACATTAACACCATTCAAGAAAAAGAAATATTTCAATTAATATGATTAAGAAAAAAAATGAAAAATTTATTTATGATCTTGAAAATGAAGTCTTTCCTATGAAAATTGAACAAAGATTGAAAAATTCTCAAATTCAACAAAAAATTGAAGAATTAAACAATCTTTTCAAAAAGAAAGTATGTGCAAAAATTTCAAATGAATTTTAGAATACAAAATAGCATATGATTTCTTTACCATATGAAAAAAATTTTAATGAAGGAAATATTCTATAAAAGCAAGACCCATTCAAATAAAAGAAAAATTATTAAATTATTGCAAGAAAGATATTCAGGATTTATTAGACAAAAAATTAATATGACCCAGTAAGTCTCGTTGGAGTTGTTTAGCTTTCTCTGTTCAGAATCAAGTTGAAATAAAACATGGAGCTCCCAGGCTAATAATTAATTACAAAACTCTCAATAAAGTTCTTCAATGGATATGATATCCAATTTCAAATAAAAATAATTTGTTGGGAAGATAGCATAATGCAACAATATTTTCAAAATTTGATATGAAATCAAAATTTTGACAAAATTCAAATCAAAGAAGAAGAAAGGCAGAAAATCCCTTCTACCAATCTCTTTGAACATTATGAATGGAACATAATGCTCTTTGGATTAAAAAACACACTTTATGAGTTTCAAAATATGATGAATGATATTTTAAATTCATATACTCACTTTTCAATAATTTATATTGATGATGTTCTAATTTTTTTTCAAATTCAATAGAATAAAATTTTAAATATTTACAAATATTTTTCAATGTCACCAAAAGAAATGGTCTTATAATTTCTCAAAGAAAAATGAGATTATTCTAAATAAAAGTTAGATTCCTAGGTCATGATATATATTAAGGTACAATAACTCTAACAAGTACGGTAAAATCTCCATAAATTAATAATCTTATGACCATACTAATTCTATTAATTTAAAGAGGTATTAATTAATCGATAAATTAATAATTTATTAATTTATCAAGTGTATTTAAAATTTAAAGTAACATTCATTTAATCAACCAAAAAATTATTTTATTTTATAAAAATATAAATTATTCTATTAATAAAAAGAGGCTAAAAGTCTAAGGAATATAAATTGATCCATATCTACTTGATTTACAAGTATAAGTTAATTGTATTACTGTCTTCAATGTAACTGATATTATTTTTCTATTATTAAGAGGTCAAAAAGACTAAGGAATACTAAATGATACATATCAACTTCCATTTTAATAAATGCTTACAATGAATCAGATTAACAATATTATGTATGTAAACAACCAAGAAGTCTTTTTATATAATAAATAAACACAAAGTCTTTTTATATCTCATTGTTAAAATATAGCTTCCCATCCAAAAGGTGTTCATAAATCAACCATGACTGATCAAATACATAAAGCATTATGTGAGTATAGTAGAGAGCATCCCACATGCACTTAAAAAGAATTGCAATAATGGGTTTCTAAAAATTTTCACTTGATAGTTTGTCAAGGTACAATATCAAATACACTTAAGCAATCATTACAATATCTCTTGACTAATGTAGAAAAAAGTGGCCAGTCTAAGTGGCACAAACCATCAAAGTTTCCAGATAAGGAGAAGGATGTTTATGAGTGGTTTTTTCAATACCAAGATCATGTGAATATAATAGGCGAGCTAATTTTGGAAAAAGGTAAAAAGGACTATGAAAATATTAAATCCTGAAGAGACTTCAGCATTCAACTTATCTCAAGATTGGCTTGAGAAGTTCATGTTAAGACATGGAATTAAATCATTTCAATATTTTGGAGAAAGTGGGTTAGTTGATATATAAGACATGGAGAGGAAATTGGAGTCTATAAGGGAAAAAGTAGATCAATTTTCCATAAAAGATATTTTTAATATGGATGAAATAGGATTGTTTTATAGGTTGTAACATAATCACTCTCTTGCAACAAAGCAACTTGAAGGAAAAAAACAAGACAAAGAAAGGCTTACAATTGTTGTTTGTTGTAATGAAGATGGCTCAGAAAAAAAATTCCTCTATGGATCATTGGAAAGTATGCAAAATCACGTTGCTTCAAGAATGTAAACATGAATTCTTTAAACTACTTATATCATACCAACAAAAGATAATGGATGACTGCAATACTTTTTGAGGAATATCTTCGATGGCTTTACAACAAAATGCAAGGAAGAAAAATTCGCTTAGTGATAGATGATTGTCCAGCCCATCCAAATAATATTGAAGGATTACAAAATGTTAAGTTATTCTTTTTGCCACCCAACATGACCTAAAAAATCTAACCATGTGATGCAGGGATAATAAGAAATTTCAAGAAACATTATTGTAGAAGATTTTATCATAAACTTTTGGAGGGCTATGAATTGGGGCAAAGTAATTCAGAAAAGATACATGTTTCGAATGCAATCAATCTTGCAATCTTAGCTTGGACAACAAATGTTCATGCAAAGACAATAGTGAATTATTTTTGACACTGCAAAATTTGTTCTATTGAAGAAATGGCCTCAAAGAACTTAAATGATCTTTTAGATGAAAAAGATATTGATGTACTTAAGATGATAATTAATGATTTGGCTACCGTAATAAAATGGATGTAAATTACCTATTAGATTATCTTGGTGAAAATGATACAAGTTTAGAGGCCTCAAGTTTAGAAGAAATTATTAGTAGCATCACTAAAAATCTTGCAAAAGATGAAGTTGAGGATGATACAGTAGCTTTGGAGCCTGTTACGCGAAAAAGAAGCACTTAAAGCATCAATAACTCTTTGTAATTTCATATTGCAATATGAGAATTCAAATCCAAAGCTTTTAGATGCAATAAGAAAAATTAGGGATGACATTTGGTTAGATTTAAATTTTAATAAAAAACAAATAACAATAGACTTATATTTTAGGAAAAAATGATATGTAATTTTAGTGGATTATTAATTTATGATATGAATGGGACCAAGGGGTTATGTAAGGCTTTCAAAAAAATTGTTATTTATTATTTTATCAAAATTATTAGTTTAGCTTGTTAGCTCAAGTCAGGGCCCGAAAAATTATTATTTAATAGAGGTTATTAATTTATCGAGTATTAATTTATAGAAGTTTTATTGTAGATCCATAGAATTTGTTGACAAATTTCTAGATGAAATTAAGGATGAAAACAACTCAATAGATTTCTAGGATGTCTCAATTATGTATCTTGTTTTATTCCAAATTTTAGTCATATAAATAAACCTTTTTTTCCCAGAGACTTAAAAAGGATCCTTCTACTTGAAATTGAGAGATGACTAAAACCATTAGAAGACTAAAATCAATAGTCCATGATCTTCCATGTTTAGGAATACCTAATCCTCAAGCCTTCATGATTGTAGAAACAAATGCCTCTAAAATAGGATATGGAGAGATTCACAAGTAAAGATTAGGAGAATCTAGAACATCAAAAGGACAAGTGATAAGATACCACTTAGGATGCTAGATTGAATCTCAAAAGAAATATTCTACTATTAAAAATGAAAATTTATCTATAGTATTGTGTGTTACAAAAATTTAAGATGATTTAATAAATAAAAAGTTTTTATTTTGTGTATATTGCAAAGCTGCAAAAGATATTTTATAACAGGATGTTAAAAATCTAGTTTCAAAATAGATATTCACAAGATGGCAAGCTATTTTATCTTGTTTTGATTTTGATATTGATTTCATTAAAGGTGATCAAAATTCTCTTCTAGATTTTCTTACTAGAGAATTTTTGCAAGGATTATAATGAGTTAGTAAGGATCTTCATCATCTCAAAGACCTTTTCCAGATTGTTTTGAAGATATTAGTTCAAAATTTTAAAATATCAAGATAAGGAAGCTCAAATTTTGGCAAAATACCTTAACAAGTCAAGATTCTTCTTCAGCTTTATCATTAAGAATTATTTCTTCTTTATCTCATTCTCTTATTCCAAAGACTTTTCCTCAAGAACTGAAAGAAGCCATCCACCTTAAAGCTAAAAAATTTGCTCAAGATTTCCTTTTTAATTTCTGATCTTAGTTAAATAAGAACCTCTAACATGATAGTTTCTTAGGAAGATGAATACCTCCTAGAAAAAGAACTAGTTAATTGTCCCAAAACAAATTTTAATTGTTAAGAACTTCCCTTTCAATATCTGAAATATCAATGTCAACTTATCTATAGTATTCCTTTTGTACAAATAAATCTTCAAAAATTCAAAAATATCCATATTATAAAAAAATATAATCCATAGTTATAACCCCCAAAACCTTATTTGATTATGGACATCTTCAACAACTTATCATTTCAGATCCAAATCAAATTAAATGTTTTGGAAGAAAGATGGAATTTTATATTTTAAATGTTTTCTCCTATATATTCAAGTACTCTTAATTGTATATTCAAAGTATCTAGCTTGAATGGGCTCAATTAGGAATATTTCTAAGGTCCCACAAAAATTGGATCTTGCCTTTTAGATCGTTGGATCTATTTTTGGATTCTTTTTAATGAGTTGTATAGCTATATTTGTTTCTTTGACAAATTCAAGAAAAAGATGATAAAGATAGTTATTGTAGCAGATTTGTTTAAGATTAAAATAAATTAATTCATAAAATGAATCAGCAACACAGCAAGAATAATAATGCAGGAATGTAGTAAACAATATTGCACAAACTAGAAAATAAAGGTGTAGTAACGAATAAAGATCAAGAGACAAAGATTTTTTAAGTGGTTCAACTTGAATTGAAACCATAATTTAAGTCTACACCATTGGATAATCCTCAACCGGATCACCACTTCAATTAATCAAAACATCAGGATTTAATCAAGTTCCTAAACTGCCTATTTTACAACACAAGACTTTACAGGCTTCTTGTTAACTTACAACATTTTCTCAAGCTTTTCTTGCAAACATAAACATGCAAGAATTAAACAGGAATCTTGCCAACCTAAAAGAATTAAACTGGGCTCTTCCAAAGCTAGAAACCAAATTTCTAACACCCTAGAAATCTTAAAAGAAAAAGTGAGATAAGGGTTTAGAATATAAAACCAGAGAATTGAGATGTTGATCTCAATTAATCTATGTGAATCCACCACAAAAGAGCTCCAAGATCTTTTAATCAATCTAAATCAAAGAT
>JANHAO010028192.1:0-10664 GCA_026873985.1 Saraca asoca
ACCCAAAGAAGAACCTAGTGGAAAATCTCATTCCACCTATTAAAAGTAAAATACCCCCCCCCCCCCTTCTTTTTTAAAAAAAACACCCCCCCCCCCCCCCCCCCCCTTTTTTTTTTTTATAGAATATACACTTAAAAGAAGTCATGTCCATTAGAAGTTGTTCTTATTATACTACCAGATTAACTCAAATTGTTATGACAAAAATTATTCTTAAACCTTCTGTAGCTGGGGGTTTGATGTGAAAAATCTAAGAACTCTGGCTATTCAGAATCCTCTCCTGTCTTCAACGAGTCATATGAGTGCAGCATGCACCACTTATTATTGAAAGCATTATTGCTCTTCTGAAATTATGATGCTGATCTTAAAGTGGCAGAGTTAGTTTAATTCATTGACAACTGCTCACCATCTCTGTTAGTCTTTCTGTTTAAGCTCACGTTCCTCATACATGGGCCTTTGACCCTTTCCTTTTAACATACCGTTCTACCGCTTGCATTTATTCATGTTTGTTTTATTCTTCAAATTATTCAAATATATTTTCGCCTGGTCAAGAAACTCACCAATCTATTTAAGATGTCAGTAACACTTGGACTGCTGCATAGCAGTTTTCTAAAGGTCAAGCTCCATTTGTGTAGACTTAAAAAATAGAAGGGAGATATGTGTATCTTCAGCATAATTGAGAGGGGAAGTAATTTACTCCAAAATTTATAATTAAATCTTGCCTTTAAATTTATTGTGACATGCAATTTACCTTGAGATTTTGGAGGTAGTAAAAATAGATGCTGTCTCAATATGCGTGCTTTCCACAAGTGATTGAAATCCTTACTTTTGCGAATTAAAATTGCAGAACTAACTTATCATGTTGAATTGTCCATTATTTGTCTTGTTAGTATTGTTCATATTAGTTCACCATTATGAATTTTGAAGATTATATTGAAGTATCAGATTTTAACCGTGAAAATTTTGCAGGAAAATAATAGGAGTGAGCTTGAAAGAATTGACAGAGAGAGACATGATGACTTCATCAGCATGATGCGGGGATTCGTTGTCAATCAGGTATTCTACATTTTCCTTCTCTATTCTGTAAGCTTCAATGCCAATATCTGGTTTGGAGAGCATCAAACTTCACATCATGCATTTTACAGGCCGGTTATGCGGAAAAGATGGCAGCTGTGTGGGATAAGCTTGCAGAAGAAACTGTTGGATACTCGAGACAGCAGCTAAAATTCATTTAGCTTTAAATTTTTGTTTTCGGCTTTTTCATGCTATGCACTCGCAATTTCTGTTTCATTTGTTGTAAGCCCATCAAGGTGAGCAATACCTGAACAGAATATTTAACAAACTTAATTTCAATTAATCAGAGTTCTCTGTACATATCCATTTTTCTCTGTCTCTAACATTCCATATTTTGTTGTGGTAGCGTGTAAAATAAAATAGAAGTCAGTTAAGAACAGGATAAAAGGGAAGACACTGCTCAAGAACAGAGCAATATTTGCAGACAAAGGCAGACAACTAATATTAAGAATGAAAGAATAGTAGACTTCCTATGACATTTTTTTATTTTTCTGATAGGAGGAGCGACAAGTATTTAGGCCTCTTACTAATTTTACCAGAGAAAATAGACAAGGAAATGAAAAACCGAAAAAGTCCTAGAACACTGCTAAATAACTTTATCTATGCACTGGCAGAGGGGACATCCCAAGAACTGACTGATCTCTCTAGTCTAATCCCTTCTAGCTGCTGCAAAACCTGCCGAACTTCTGGCCGTGCCGACGGAGAAGGATCAACACAGTGCAAAGCAACCTTCAATGTAATGAGTAACTCATCACCTTTTGTGAATTCATCTCTCATCAACTGGGCGTCGAAAACCTCATTGGTCCACTCCTCCTTGACAATGGAAGCAACCCACTGAGGTAAATCCATGCCATTTATAGGCTCACTTGGTGACTTTCTTGTTAGGAGTTCCAACAAGATAACACCAAGGCTGTACACGTCAGTTTTTGTGTTGGCTTTCTTCAGCTTCGAGAGTTCCGGTGCTCTGTAGCCTAATGCTGCGGCGGTGACAACCACGTTGGAGTTAGCTGCTGCTGTCATTAGCCGAGAAAGACCGAAATCTGCGATTTTAGGATTTGTGTTGTCATCGAGGAGGACATTGTTGGATGTGAGGTTGCCATGTATGATGTTTGCATGGGAATGGAGGTAGGACAAGCCACGAGCCATGCCCTGTCCTATTTTCATCCTTGTTGGCCAATCAATGGCTGTTGTTTCTGGTCCTCTAGCTGAAGAAAAATGGAAAACACTTATGAAAAAGTTCTAATGATGCATCAAAAGAAAACACTGCAATGATTAATATGATACTTACACTTCATGCAATTCTGATCTGCACACATTTGTATAAATGGTACAACTTAAAATAAGTTGAGTCGGTTATGGGCCGGTGTGAGAAGGATTGTTGACGCAGGAGCATCTTAGAGAAAAAAAAATAAAAAAAAAAAGGGGAGGAAGAGGTGCCGTTAATGTCTTGTTGCTTTGTTGTGCAGCAGCCCCACTATACAGCAGTCTATTTTGTGGTAGCTTTATTGCAGCAAGTTTTTGGCATTTTACTTCCTTAAATAACTTAGGTAGTTAGCATTTATTAAGGTTACTTAAGGTCTAAGACTTCTCCACAGCTAAAGAGTTTAGTAGTTAAGTTTTGTGTCCTATACAAAGGGGACCAAGGATTGTAGTAAAAAGGTTTTTTTTTTAGAGAAATTAAAAAAGAGTTAGTTCTACTAATGTTTCCTAGTCCTTTGATTAAAGGATAGCTTAAACTTTGGATGTGTATCAAATCTCTAATTCATTCCTTCCTACCTATTGTTATCTCTTAAACCCTATAATCTTTTACTACATTAATTAATATAAAAGCAAAGTTCGATCCAATAATTAGATCTTAGCAAGACTTTGGAAAGAATTGAATTTGCTAAGGTGGTAGATGGAAAAGTTGTTACAAGCAATATATACTTTGAAGCGATGGGAGCCCATATAAAGATCCCAGAAGACAACCATAACCCTTTAGGCACTCTGGAAGGTAGTCTAAAGCATAAAAGTGAGGATACTACTATAGATTAGAGTTCTCCATCAATCTATGATGACCCTCATGATATCCATGAAAGCAATCTAACTAAAATCACAAAGGATGAAGAAATAGTAGTATTCCAAGTGCAACCAACATTACATCTTGAAGAGTCAACAAAGAGAGTTTTGAGACCACAATACTTGATTGGACAAGCCGGAAAAACTTCAAGATTCCAGGTACCTCTTCGTATGGAGTGGAAGGTTTCAAGATTAACCTAAAAACTCAAGGACGAGTTTTTCTTTCAAGTGGCAAGAAACTGATGTAGGACAAAAAAGGATCAAACAATGTCATGTATTAATTTTTAATATAATTTTCATAGGGCATATTTTTAATAATTTTATTTAGTTATTTTTAGGTTGTATTAGGGTTCTTAAGGTAGAATTAGAATTTTAAAAGGTTATTTTAATACCTAGGAGCATTTTGAGAGGTTTCTTAATCTTGTAGTTTAAGCAGCTTAAGTTCCTTGAGGGTTAAGATTTAGTCACATTTAAGTTTCTTAATAGTTAAGTATTTTACCCTATATAAAGGGGATGTAAGGCTGTAACAAGGGAGTTCATTTTTATTATAATACAAGAAGATACAAGGGACTTTAGTTTTATTACATACAAAAAGATACTTTTTCTGGTTTCCCTGATTCTAACCAGAAGACCAACCCACCTATTTGGCTGTGTTTGTTTTCTCACTTAATCCCCTATATGCCCTAATCCTGTCCTGCTCCAGCCTCTGAGTCAATTGTTCATGACAATATGAGAAAAAATAATTATTATACTTAGTAGTGTACACAAATTGTCACTGAGTGTATATACTATATAATTTGTCAATTTAATTCATTGTGCACAAAATTGTCAATTGAGTAATGAGCATAGGTGCGAGAGGGATTGCACTTGACAAAAAGTGGAAAAATGCCACACTTGATAGTATGAATAATTTATCACTCAATGTACATGTCATATAATTTGAATAGGTGGAGACTATTGAATAAGTGAGGTTAATTTAAAATAAATAATGAGTGAAATTAGCCCATATAGTTTTACTTAGATCACTCGTGTGCAGTTATAAAAAATTATCAATAGCACTAGTTGCAGGGACATAAAAAATGATTGTTAGTGAAATAGGTGCGAGCAGCATTTTTCAAATTCTAGCAATGAATCAAAATACAAAATCTGCAATATGGAACTAATTGGACTTACCATGTAAGAATGCTGCAAGACTTTCTCTAGGCATGTAATCGAAAACCAGCAGCTTTTCCGCCTTGGGTCCCAAGTAATAAGCCCTCATGGCCAGAATATTGGGGTGTCGAATTTTCCCAAGAATGCTAATCTCGGACTCAAATTCTCTGTGTCCTCTAGTGATCTTTTCCCTCAATCTCTTCACTGCAACTTGACTTCCATCCTCCAATGTAGCCTTGTACACAGTTCCATAAGTGCTCTTTCCCATTATCTCTGCTGTTGCACACAATAAATCATCAGCTGTAAAAGCCATTGGCCCATCAAAGTGGACTAGCTTCCCTCCGACCTCACCACCCTCCTCAACTTCACCGGCAGTAGTAGGCGGGACATCCTTTTCCACGCTGGTCGCAGTGGCAGTGGCGGCTCTTCTCGTGGCCTGGCCGCCTTCCCTTGACTCAGCTCTTTTCCTGATCAAGCAGAAGAGCAAAATGCAACAAAGTATTGCCAAGACTATGAGAAGAATTCCTGCTGCTATGAGAATTATGTCTTTCGTACTTAGTTTTCGTTGATGATGATAATGTTTTAATGCTTCAGGAGGAGAAGCCGAAAATCCTTCCGTTGGAGGTTGAGAAGGACATGGCGTTGAAGGACTGTACCCACATAGCTGAATGTTTCCCACAAATGAGCTTGAGTTGAACTTTTGAGCTAATATAGTTGGAACAGAACCAGAGAGATTGTTGTAAGATACATTGAAAGAATTAAGACTGCCTAAATTGTTAAAGGAGACTGGAATTTCTCCACTGAGATTATTCTGTGACAAATTTAGTTCTGTAAGCTTGGAAATGTTTCCAATACTGGCAGGGATCTGACCACTTAACTGGTTTCTGCCCAAATTCAGTACAGAGAGATTATGTAATCTGCCTACATATTCAGGGATTTGGTTATCAAGATTGTTGCTCTCTAGATTCAACAGACTCAATGAGGATAAATTTGAAAGAGTAACCGGCAAGCTTCCGGTTAAGGCATTATTGGAAAATTTTAATATTTTTAGCCTAGAAAGTCTCCCAATTTCATTTGGTATAGCCCCAGTAAACTGATTTTGACTCAGTGAAATCTCCTCAAGTTCGATTAAATTTCCAAAAGAAGAAGGAATGCTTCCAGAGAAGAAATTATGATCCAAGATCAAATTCCGAAGCCTAAAGAAGACCTTATTCTTCAAAGTTCCACCCCACCAGTTCGGTAGTGAACCAGAGAGATTGTTGTGTTGGAGAGCCAGAAAGCTAAGAGAATCTGATCGAATGAGACTAGCTGGTATAGGACCGGAGAAGGAATTATAGCTCAAATTAAGCCAATAAAGCTTAGAAGAGCTTCCAAGGCTATCTGGAATTTTCCCAGTTAAGAAATTGTTGCTTAGGTCTAAAGACTGAAGCATAGGACAAAAGCCTAATGATGGCGGAATAGAGCCTGTAAGCTTGTTGTTGAATAACTGAAGTCCTCTGAGATTGGAAAGAATTCCCAATTCAGAAGGGATTGAACCTTCGATTTCGTTATCGTGGAGACTAAGCTTCCGAAGGCCTTCAAGTTGGCCAATTTTTTCAGTAATATGTCCCTTTAATCCCTTCCATGGAAGCTGTATCACAATAACCTGTCCCTGAGCACACTTGATTCCAATCCAGCCGCCTGAACAAGCTCCATAGCCACTGTCATTCCAGCTTTTCAAGAAGCCTTTTGGATCAATCAATTCTTGCTTGAATGCTTGTAGTGCTAAGAAATTTGATTCTGTAACTGCCACTCCGTCCCAACGCTCTCCTTCTCCCAAAACTGGCTTCACAAAAATACTGAAAAAAAGGAACCCATTTAAACATAGCCTGAGATATTGCAAATCTTGAAAAGTTGAAAAATCTGAATTGCGTTGTGTTTTGGAGAGAGTCTTCTTCCATTTTTCCTTCTTCTTGTACGAAGTATGATACCAGTCTGCTGCATTTCTCATCCCAAGTTGAAAAATCTGAAAAGGGTTTGCAGGAAAACTATTGGAATATCAGATTATTCTTCTCCATTAAACATACAGCAAATTATGAAGACAAAAAATAGATTATAAAAACTATATATTCAAGACAGAATTCTGGACAAATGCCAAGTAAAATTGCAGAAGTAGCAATTGCGAAACTAAGCACAACCGAAATATTGCTACCGCCAACCGCATTTTGAAACTATGACAGAAATATATTAAGGGAAGACATTAAAGTTGGTAAAGAAAGGAACTTTGAAGAGGAAGTGATTACTTGATCCGTCTCCTCTTTTCTTCCAGGAAGAAAACTATGTTTCTGCTGAAGTGGGAGCTCGGTTGAGAATTGAGAGGGAATTTTTGTAATTTTGGAGCCATGAGTGAGAAGAAGTTAAGGTTTATGATTATCAGAATGAGCACGTGATGGTTGTAAGGTTGCGGGGTGAGTGCGGGGGCGCGTTGAGAGCGCGATAGAGAATCTTCCTTTGTTTGCGAAACAAAGACAAACTGTCAGAACTCACGTGGATGCAATAAGATTCAGAGGCTCTCCTCCATGATCACAAAGATTAACGGCTAATTTTTCTAGGCCTTCCGGGGATGTTCTCAAAGACTAACGGCTGGTTACTCTGCTTGCCCCTTTCTTATTATTATTTCATGAGTAACGCTATAAAAGTGGGTGGCTGATTCATTAAGTAGAAACAGTAGTAAGTGTGGGATGCGAAACCCGTGGCTTCTCCGCCATGGGAAATGATGGATCACTCACCTATTCTCACACATATAATAAATTTCAACAAAATGCCAGATTCATTTCACATAAGAAAGAATATCTTTAAGATTCTATTAAAAAACAATATTTTAAATCATGAATCACTATTAAGACTTAAAATAATTTGAATTTAATGTTACATATACATATATATATATATATGTGTGTAAAAATGACTAAATAATTCAAAAGTAAAAAAAAATAATTTTTAAATAGATATTTAAATAATATTGAAGTAAATAAAGTACATGGAAAGGCATGGTAAATAGTCAAATAATGCTGCCTAATCATATAAAAAATATTATTATAACATAAAAAAGGTGAAAAAAAAATTAAGATTTCTAAAGGTGGATTGCATAAAATCTAAGTCAATCACACGATAATCTTATTAGAAATCCAATAGTAAGAATTAACTACATCACATAAATCGTAACATTTAAATTATAAATTGTAAAATTCGTATGATTTTAGTCAAAATTTATAGCACAATAAATTTATATCAATGAATCGATTAGAAATAAATTGCAAATAGCAGGAGATACTGTTCATGTAATAAGGTAAGGACCAAAAAATGTACTGTACAAAGAATAACACAGATATTACAAAGACTAACAGATAGCTCAATCATAAGATCTGTCACGCCATTAACCTCCCGTAACACATCCTTAGAGTACACTCGCCTACTTTCTCCGGTGACTTCTTATGGTCTTTAGGCATGCACTTAAGCAATATTAACAGAATTAGTACCATTAAAAGCATGTATAATTGCCATGGCTCTAAGTTCAACAATCACAGATTCACAAGAAGTAAGTTCCTTATAATAGCCAAAGATAGATCATATCAGCAACACATTTTGACTACAAAATTTGAAAGCGTCCATTTGTTTAGTTGAAGACATGTTTAGTAGAAAAATCTTATTTATTTGTCTATAAATCAAAGAGTTAAACATTATGCATTAACATAATAAAGCATAACTTATGAAAACAAAGGAAAATAACTTCTAAAATAGAAGATTTTTTTAATCACACATTCTCACTTATAACATTAAACAAATAAAATACTTTATGTTATATTATTTTTTTAATTATAAATAAAAGTAACAAAATTTTTTTTTGCATGCAAAATGTTCTCTAATGAAACAGCGGGACTGTTTTGCAACGACCAACCACCAAATGTTTATCATCACACAATATTATATAATCTTGAGGAACATTTATAAAATCCAATTTAATCTAATTTTCCATGTCGATGAATGTAATAAGTACATACAATTTAAGTGCCTGTCACATAACTTTTACTTGCCATGGAGGAGGGATCTTGGCTTTTAACCTCTGCTCTTTTCTATGGCACCTACACCAAGCACGGCGACACCATCCATCTGCATTTTATATGCTTGGACTACAAAGGTACAAACTTTGTTGATATGGTCAATTTGTCCTGTTCAATTCATCTGGAGTTGAATCAGTTTTATGTGATTATGTTGATTGTAAATATGAAGAGTGATAGATCTAACAAATATGAATTCCATTTGAGTCAGGGATTCCCACAAGCAAATTCACTCTACTAGTAACTTGCCCAATAGCTATTATTCATTAATTATACCTATATGGTATAATTATAATTTTGATCTCTAAAATACATGAATTATTAGTATTTAATTCTCCTTAAATACAATATTATATTTTGATTATTCTAATATATATAAATAGGACTAAATCAAATCTACTTTGATAATTTCATCAGAGATTAAAAATCTTAACCAATACACATAAGAAAAATTAATGATTTTCGTGATACTAAGAATCAAATTGAAGATGTCTTTAAATTTGAGTTAGACACCTAATTTGATATTTCTAACATTGCAAGATTTGTTTCCACTAATTCCTCTCTATCACCTCTCTAGCAATGTGAATTTGAAGACTTGTTAGAGTTTTGTATGAGAATTAGAATACTTTAATTTAATTCAATTTATATATTAAATAGATCAAAATAAAATAATATATTTAGAAGGATTAAATGCACTGAATTTTATACATTAAGGAGATTAAATTTATAATTAAGTCTACTTATTATGGCAGCAGTTTCACGTGGCGCCGCTGGGGTTGGCTTCGTTGAGGTTCCATACGCGGAAACAAGTACAGAAAATAGATTGGTTTCCCGCTCTGGTTTGGATGATTTTACAAGGTCGTAGAAATGATGTTCATTTGGGATAAGCTCGAGTTGGGAGTCGTCTTACATATATCGTATGGGTCCTCAAAAGCAGACTGATTATCCCCTTCTACTGCAACGATGTTGGAATTGGTAACTTGAATGAATAGTCTGTCTCTTGTGACTACATCTTCCACGAGAAAATAAACTAGTTCTTATAGGAAACTCATGCAATGCCCAAAATGTGCTTATGGGATTAATTTTCTAAGAACCAAATTCTTTTTCAAGTTCTATGGAATTTAGAATTCCACAAAACAATCTGCCGGAATTTTCAAAACAGAACTTGAGCTCCAGTTCTAGCAAAAAATTCCATTTAACTCAAAGTATAATTATGCAGGTTCCATATATCAAAAATAAAAAAAAAATATTAAATAAAAGGAAAAGGAAAGACTTGGGGCCTGGAATGCGATTTTTTTGTTTTGAAAAATATTTTTTTTTGTTTTTTTCTATAAAAACAAAAAAGCCTATTTATCATGTTACTTTCATAAATTGTTTTTTTAAAAACTGTTTTGTAAAAATGTAACTCTAAAAACAATTTTTAGAAAACACCATTTAAGTGTTTTCCTTGTTTTTGTGCAAAACAATTTTTAAAAATTCCTAAAAACACGGAAAAAATTATTTTCATTAATGATACTTTTGTAAATAATGCTAAGTCTATTTTTTTCATTTTCAATTTCCTAGCCGAGTTCCATTTCTCCTTCCCCTCAACTTTTCTTCGTTGTGCCCTAACTCTGCCCTACGAAAACGCTTAACGACGAAGTTTGAGAGGGTTAAACCTCTCTTTTTGAAGTCCAAAGTATTGGTTGTTTGCACAAATTCCGCAAGTTGAGGATTGGAAGAACCCAATTCACCGCATTCACTTAGCAATGAAGCTGGGTTGTTAAGGTAAGCCGTTCGATTCTTCTTGTGTAAAAGGAAAACTGATTTTGTTCTTTTACTGTTCCTTTGAGTAGAATTGATCTTTAAAGTGTTTGTTATAAATTATCCCAAAATTTTGTTCTTTTTATTGGAATTGATCCTCACTTTGAGGTTTCGTGCTTTTTTGGGTATTGTTTCCTTTCCAATTTTTTAAAATTGATTTTTTTTTTCTAGATGTATAATGATCTATAGGTATAAACTATAATTTATAAATAACTTGATATAGATACTTTTTAAGTTTTGACAGATTGGTTGATGAACAACTTGATAGAGATACTTTTGTTAGATTCAGTAAAGTCATTGATTTATGGCTTGTGAGCTTCTATGAAATTTGTTTGTTAAATACTTTGTTTGCTCATTGAAATTGAAGTGTTTCCATGTATCGTGATGTTATTTGTCTATATGATATTGTTTTCCTTGGATGGTCTTATTGATTAGAATAAGTAGTGGTTTATGCTATTCATATAGTTTTCCTTGGATGGTCTT